>JTDE01003611.1:2021-35665 GCA_014338405.1 Paragonimus skrjabini miyazakii
GACGCCTTACTTTCACTTACAGCTCGGTTGTTTGTTTGCAAGGTGTAGGCGCCTTGATGTTGTACGTTTGAATGTAGACGTAGCTCTTTTTTAGTGGTAGGTCCCCTCCCCTCTCCCTTTTTTCTCTCTTCCTAAACAGGGTTTGTCTCTTCTTCATGGTTGTGTGGCAGTTAAGCATCAGTGTGAACCACTGATATATTGCTGTCTATGATGATGATGATGATGGCGAAGGCGTTCCGATAACAATCAGCAATGCAGTTTATTAGGGATTGAGGCGCATCGAAATCTTGGGTCGATCTGATAATCAAGTCCTACAAAATAGAATCGAACGCTTCGGGCACGTCAATATGGGCCGCATACAGGCTGGAAACGAGGTGCATCAGTTCCGGAGCAGGGTATGGAGTAGTAAGATTGCCTCGAAGCAACCAGTGCAGTGTAGAACTGCGAATTGAAAAGCGGGCAGCTACAAGCCCGACTTCCAACGATCAGCCAACATCTTCTGAAAGCAACGTACCAACGTTTGAGTTACGGCAATAAGTCTCAGTTCACTGAGCGAGAAACGGTTATATATTGTCGAAACAAGCGTAATACGAGAATGACACAAATGAATTGGACAACCTCCAGTTAGCAGGAAGAGGTTGAAATACCTAGCCAGGGCATCAACTTTCATCCGCTTCGAATGTTTGGGCAGTGGTTTATCCAAACTTGAAGCGGTGTTTTCTATGCTCCTCAAGGTGCGAGATAATTCTCTAGTGACTGGGTCGACCATAGACAAGTTGTGAAGCTGAATCGTACGTGCAGATGAACCGATAAACACTTTAGACCAGTACTCGTTTGTCTTATTCAGGAGGCCTCGGCTGGTTTTGTACGCAGTTCTCCAGTTTCCAGAAAAGACTGCAAAAGTACAATCTTTCTTGCACTGAAGGCACAGGGTTTGAATCACGACGTATTTGGCTTTCCCTATCTGCTTCCTGGTCGTGTAAGTTCTGACAGCAACAGGCATGTCGCTGAGTGACCAGTCACCCAATGTACGGAAAAGCTTGTGGGGTGTGCATATTTAACAGTAACTTTGCTTGTACCATAGTGAAGATGCCTGCTTGAAGACTGTGGGCAATTGCTAGTAATTCATCGCTGTGTGTGAAAGCCATGCTGCCGGACTTGAGTTAGGTTATTGCTGTTTGTAACAAACGGGAAAACCATTCGGAGTGTTCAGCCACTTGGGACTGACTATCCGATGTCGTGTTTGTCTGTGAAGCGAAGGTTGGATTGGCAGTGGAGCAGCATGTTTCTGCCAATTCAGTGCATGTAGACGCGTCCTGATGCTCTCCAGTGTACGGCCGGGAAAATATGACAAGAGCCGTTGGTGAAATTCGCGTCGTGTTGGTCATTTGGGGCAAGCTTAGAGTGGTTGGCCTTATCTGGAGTATGCCTTTCAAATGTACTAGCCATATTGCAAGTATTTTTGTGTTTACTACCTTCGCCAGCCATGTGCTCTGTGCACGTGAGATTCAGTAATCTATGGTGACGCCTACCATAGCCATCCACGCCACAACGCGATTTAACCCTGCAGTCTGAGGCTCGATGGCACAATTTCGGACAAACAAAGCAGCATCCAAGTTGTTGTAGGTTATCCCATCTTAAAGGCACACTCATGGCTAGGAAGTAATCATACGCCTCGAGGGCGTACTTCAGAGTGCACAAGGCACAACTGACACAAGGATCTTTTGTCTGACCTTGACCAACGAAAGGGTTGGATGACTCAAAGGGGCTTCGTTTCATATCTTCTCGACTACTTCCAGACGAATGCGCTGTCCTTGAGTCTTTCCGTTCATTTTCTTTGGCTACTTGACCATATCTGCTGCGCGCAGTTCTCGCACAACGCCAGCTAAACTCAGTCAGTTCATCGTAGAAGAGTTCTCCTGCCATATAAAAATATAATCCACATCTGCTCACCTATGTTGCAAGCTGATGGATGAAGCTTGCACGATGTTGTCACTGAGTTGAGATCAGCCATTTGACTCAGTGTAATTGAGCAGTTCTGTATATGTTTAGACAGTTGCGGTAAAGCTTCAACGCTGTTGTACATACCCTTGCCGTTGGACAGCAACATGTCTATCGTAAATTTAGCAACAAACTAGGGTTGTCCGTATAGTTCTTTTAACTATTGGCGGTCTGCGATAGCTTGCGTTGGGCTCCAGCATGACGCATCCATTGATCAACTCCCTAACCCGACCCTTGCAGTAATACATCAGATAAATGAGTCTCTTCCCGTCATCTTACACCTTAGATTCGACGTTGCTCTCAAACTATTGGACTAATTTCTAATACACTATGGGGTTGCCAGCAAAAAACCAAGCTCAACCTTTGGCAATGGCAAGCTTGCAGACAGTAGAGCTGGTGCAGAACTTATTACCGCATACGACGAAGTCAGCAACGATTCTGCAATGGGCACTGTCAGCGGATTCAAGCGCGCTCCACAGTCACCAGGAAACTTATGAATATGAGCGTTTCGCTCACTGCTATCATCACGGTTGTCTGCTTCAACATGCTCATTACAATTATCGTCATTCTCCTCAGTTAGTATAACGTTTACCCTGACCTTTTCCGCTTCTAATTTAGCTTGCAATAAAACCATATGTAATTCAACGTCCTTCTAAAGTTGTCTTTCTCGTAGCACCGCGGATCTAGCTTGAACACTCCTACGAACCAGAACGTGAGACAGAGTCAATAAGATCTTTGACTTGCTCGATTCGATTCAACTGACCATCCAGAATGGGTTGTTTATTGGAATTAGCAGATACCGTTAAGGATTGAACAGATTGAAGACCAATGTTGAGTACTGCACAATTTCTTCCGTGAAGACATTGAGCAACGCATAATGATTAACTATCCGAACTAATCAAAACAAGATTGGATCACAATGTCACGGTACTACTGAAAAGGTTATCAAAGTGACTAGGTAGGCAACCACAACAGTTTCGATCGATAGATCGTTTCCGGGACCTGAGCTATAGTTTGATGCCGAACAGACTACAGATGACTTCTGACCACATACATTCATACACAACAGAGTTATTTCGGGTATTAAAGAGGTTCAAAGATAACGAAGACAAATAGAGCTTGAAAGTAGTAATGCGTTCACCACTCAAACAAAATACAATAATAGGCAACTGACTATCCGTACAACTATTAAATGTACACAATAAAACAAACGCATCTGGGTCAAGGTCCAGTTAACTGTCAGTAACAAGAGAGGTTAAATATAAACAGGTAAACATGTGGGAGAGATATGGGTAGGTTGGGTTTTCACATGTTTGAATTTGAAAAATCGTTACAGTCTCCTCCTTGATTTTCTCTGCTTGGAGAGCATCGATCAGGATTGGATCTTTATCAGGTTCAATATTGACTGCTACAATTATTGTATCCTCTTCGTTCGGTGTCTATGATCTCCTGAGTTTGGACAAAGCGTCAGCTTGACTAAAGCTGGCTATGGAACAATATTGTATCGCGACGTCGTAGGCAAGAAGCATTGTTGTCCATCGTTACAAGCGACTAGCCGTGTAGGCCAGGATTCCTTCCTTTGAGCCGAATACTGCAAACAATGGTTTGTGCTCCGTCAACAACGAAAAATGTCGCCCCTACAACATTTTGTGAAACTTTCTCACCGCGAAGGTTATTGTCTTCTCGATCTGGCTGTAGTTGCGCTCGGCATTGTGACCCATGACTGTTGTCGTTCAGGTGTAGGTAACCACACCGGGAATATCCGTGAACACCGTATCCATCACTTGTTGGAAGGTGGCTGGAGCTGTCTTTGCCGTAGCTGACAGGCCGTTGAATCGATGAAGTCTTTTGCAGGTGTTAATTGTCAGTGGTTCTTTGGACTCTTCAGCGACTGACAATTGTAAATAAGCCCCGGCCAAGTCGAGCTTTGCGATACATTTTCTGTCTTGCAGCTACGTGAAGAGGTCCTGCGGTGTTGGTATGGGTTATTGATGCATCTTGAGGACATCATTTAAATCTGTAAAGTAGTTTACACGGAGCCGCATGGTTCCATTTACCTTTTGACCACGACGATAGGGGCAGCTCATGCTGGGTAGTCTACCGGTTTAATCGATCCATTTTCCTGGAGACGTTCCAGTTCCTGTTCGAGGGTTATCAACGCAATCCATGGGACCAGTCGCTTGGGTTGAACTGCAGGTTTCGTTCCAGGTCGAGGGATAAAACTGTCTTCGTTTTTGTGCAACAGCCAATTTCTGTGAAATCTCCGAGTATCTCTGTTGAAGGGCGTCTGTGAGTTGAGGATATCGTGAGATTTTGATTAACTTGAGTTCAGCTAAAGATTTCGAGTAATGTTCCGTCAAATAGATGTAGTTTTTCGGTCCAATCTAATCCAAGGTGGTCAAGACTACGATTGACGGTCACATAGTAGGTAGTTCTGGTTGGCAATCCGTTAAGGATTGTAATGCACTAGACTTCGCCAATAATGGACAGTCGGTCGCCAATAATGCTTCTGGCAAACCGGGTTTCCGGGTTAATTGTAGTTTTACCAATCAGACATCACGTGCGATCAAGAGTTAATGTAATGTCGGATGCCGTTTGGAGCTGTAATCTGACTAGCTTGCCGTTGATGGAGACGCATACGTACTTCTTGTGTGCTACGTGGTCGTCGTTCCTTGCTGCCAGAGTTCCAGTTGATCAGGTTCTGGCGCGAACAAGCCACATTTCCGAACCATAAGGCAAAACAGAACGTACACAAGCATTATATACTCTTCTTTCCAGCGACAACCTCACGTCTTTTCGACGCCAGGGATGACGCAGTTTGGCGAAGACAACTCGTGCCTTTGCTATCCTCGCTGATATATCATCAGCATCATTACATCTATAGGAGTGATCCGGCGTGGTGCGCCAGCAACGGAGGAATTAGCGCCCGTGCCATCGACATCTAAATCATCAGCTCCACACCTAAAAATCCTTTTGTGACAGAAATATTTTACTGGTTGAAGTCTGAGAATTTACGTACGTGCGTTTGCTGATGGATGGTATATTTGATGGCAAAAATTCAAGTTAACCTATCGATTTCCTGATTCTACTCTACTGCCTAACCATTCCAGTAGATATGTCGCCTTTGTGAGTAATACACCCAAGCATTGCCTTCATGTTCACACTTTTTATACAACGAATTTGCTTTGAGCTACCGAAAAATAGGAGTTTGTGACCATCAGTAGATTATTTTTAGGGTGTGGAAAAGCACTTGGTATGAAGTGATACCTTAAACCTTAATTGAAATGTAGTCAAAAATTAACGTTAGTTGGGAATAATAATAACTATGGTGATATGTCAATATCAGTATTTGATCTGTGCTCATATGTTAAAATCGTACAAGTGTCGGACTCATTTAACACCATGTGAATCCACGGAACGGTCGAAGGGAAAAACTTGACTTGATTTCACATGGAAATTTCTCCGAACTTGTTATTCACACACTATATCAACTAGTTTTGAAGACTACCATTCGTCTTGAGTCGCGGGCTACTTAGAACTGTGTTGTGTTGGATGCTTGCGTTGTGCTGAGTTGTGTAACAGGACCTGTGTGTTTATTATGACAGTGCTTACGACCAAGAACTTTGCTAAACGGTAAACAGTGTAATGTGTGAGCGGCATCAACACTAACGTTGCTGATTGAGTGTATCTCATCGAAAGTGTCGGGTGCTGATCAACTAAACACGATTGTCTTTATAGTCGATTTTTTTCCTTTCAAATGTAGGGTGCAAGGTTATCCACATCGAACCACATTGAAGTGTTAAATATAACATATCAGATAGGTGGTTGATATGGACGCGTGCACAAATTGATTAGTCAACATGTGTGTATGAATACGTCGATGTTGTTGTGTTGGTTTTAACGTGCTAGTTCGGATGATTGAAGCGCGTTGGTTCGCTTTCGAAAGAGGTCAGTCTTGCCACTGCAGTTCTACTCCATTTGACGCGCATCTTGTGAGTTAGTCGCTTCATTGGTCTGCTGTTTTGTCGAACAGTGGTGCTGTTAGAAATAGATGACCCGCCTTGTATGGCTTGATAATTGAGACCGAATTCAACAGCATCGCAAACATTCTATGGGTTCTAGTATGTCAGATGCTACAGATTGGTAGGCACTCCAATTTACGACTGCCCCTTCGTGCTTAGCTAACAAACTTGTGTCTACTGCTCAACAGGATTCATATTCACTGCTTGCCGACACCATAAAAGTAAGGTTTTTCTACTTCAGAATCTGTTCCATTCTTATTCACTGACTATACAACAGTCTTGTGTCTTCTTTATATCGGCGTGTTTCGTTAGTAGTCCCTTTCTAAATCGTTGACGGGAGCAGTTAAAGACAAGTGATAAGCTCGTTCTGATTCATTCCAGCTAGATATAATTTGGCACGTTGCTTTCTGGATGTCTTAAGTTAGAATGTTGAAAGTGTAACAAGTAAATATGGAAGTAGTTCATGGGAAAAACATGTTGATTACGCAAAGGTTGATTGACTGATCTCCCTTTCAGGAATTTTTGAGCATCTTAAGCGGACTGTTTGCTGTTCTATCAGGAGATGTTGATCATGATAACTGGTAGTGTAATACACCCTATTGCAAGAATATTGTAGTGTAAGTCTTACCCATACAGCTTTATCAGATACTATGGTCCAGTTTACGTTACGGTGTGAATCAACGGAATGTAAAGGAAGGCAATTCATACAGAGTTGTCATTCGAGAACATTCATCCAATGCAATGTAAGTCTAAAAGAGTCACCGTCGGCAACTTTGCCTGATGGTGTCACTCCGATCTCTGTCTAATGGTCTGCAAGCGAGTGAATACCTAGGCAATGTATGTCTTATTGCAACTTATTGTAACTTCTAGTGTACCTGCGGAAACCGTTATGTCGGAAGATGCACAAGAGTTCTTGATGAAAGAATCAGTAGGCATTTTCAGAAGTGTCAAGTCAATGGTTTGTTTTATACACTTCGAGAGGTGAATTTTCCACTTTTACGCTCTCACATCTTCAGAAAATAGAGAACAATGAACTCAGAGTATTTAAATCACAAACTGACAATTATGAACATGAAACTTGTGAAAAAGTTACGAAAAACGCTCTCAGTGTGTATCAGTTGTAGAAAATCTATTGGTACAATTTTGTGGTTAATTCAAACATAAGAAGGCTTTATTTGTGCAGAAATCAAGGTAAATAAAGAATGAGGGAAGAATAGTAAGACTGAGTGCTTACAAATAAATGTTTATACTGGGATCTAGTGCAACATGTAGAATTACATCGAGGGAAATCCGATTACAAGGCTGCACTGTACCAGATAAAATTTTTGCTGCTAATTTGTCACATACTGAGAACTGATCAGAAACAGTAAAAATCGTCGAACTGTTTACGGGGAATATCACGACAACAGGGTAGATCTTTTATGGATTTGGCGAAAACTACTGATTCCTTCGATAACAAACCGAGGGAAACAGCTGTCGATCATCACATCCATTGAGGAAGCATACACACGTTGATAAACTGACTAATCTAATGGTTTGGAATAGAGTGGGAATTTAGGTGACGGACATGAAATGGGAATCTTCGGACTTCGGTGGGAGCATGAAGTGACCATATAATTTCATTTAAAGTTATTTCCAAATAGTTACTACAAACCGGTTGGAGTAAGGGTTGACTAAATCGATGGCGCAGCCGAAAAGCGGAGCTTATGTTGACGCTCAGCTATAGTCTTCATCAACGCAGAAAGAAGACATGTTGCGATATGTTAACATTTCGTTTATTCTCATCAGTCACAAACATAAAACAAGCAAGTTGTATATGGTAGACAAACAGAGATAGACAGGATATGGACATGTATACAGTCACACCACGTATTATGTCATCACCACCAGGGCAACTTTATAGTTTGCTTCAACCATTTTTGTGCATATAACGTCGCCTGATAAGCTCTGATCAACACTGGCGTCGCTAAAGGCCAGTAGCTTCGGTTTTTTTTGGCGTAACAATATTCTGAATAATTCGAGTGGGTCAATCTGGTGACCTGTTATCATAAGTTGTCTGGCAATCGATGATGCGGGGCTTCGAGTAACGGATTCACCGGTTTCAGATTATTGCGTTATGAGTTGTTTTAGCCATTTGCTGAGATAGCCCTCGGTCTGTTGTGCCTACGTAAACGTCACCGCAAATGCAAGTGCTTAGACGGTACACTTAGCAGGTCTGTTTATCGAAAACTACTTGGAATGAACAGTACCTACAATTCTCTTCATTTACGCCCGTGGCTTACAAACGTGGTTTGATGTGAACTGTTTTTCGCCGAGCAAGGAAACTGTGCACAGCCGACCTCTTAAAGTCTGAAGAGAAGCTCTTGAAGAGTATTCTGCCTGTGAATGGATATCCGGCCAAATTTATTGAAATTCATTGCAAGGAACGAGTGGCTGCCTCCCAACCACAATCAGCGCCGAATAAGCAGGTTTCTACCACCTTTCCTTACACAACATTGCCGATACAAGTGGAAATTTGAAATCAACGATTGATCGCACATATCCTGCAGCGGAATTGCGTTCGTTGCTTCCCACCCGCAGAATGAATCTCCGCTATCCCGATCGTTCTTTCGCGGAAAACCCTGTCTCTCATGTTATCCACCAGTTCACTTGCAGTTGCGGGGACTCACGTTGGGAGAATGGACCGGAACATACGACAGAGAAAGGCGGAGCCCATCCCCAAGTTGCTGATGCAAACATTGACTCAACGCGGATCAGTATACCAACACCCGAACGGAAACCCGACGTCTTCGATCGCGAAACACCTAGTCGCAGCAGGTCATGTGGTTGACCCCGTCACTTGGTTCATGGTCCTTTTGCGCAATGACAACCCTAGGCTGTTGGCATTTTCCGAAGCATTGTTGATCAAGCGTCACGCACTGGCCTTCTTTTGGCAAAAGGTGCTGACACCATCAATTTCGTTACCGTGGCAATGAGCTCTGATTAAACACATGTGATTTTCGTTCGTTTCATTGTTTTCTCGCCACGTGCTTAACCTATGTAGCCGGATGTTTTATGCAATCGACTGATGAGAATAGATGAAATGCTTGCATCTCACAATGTATGTCTTCCTGCTGTTTTGATAAACTCGACAAAGGGAACCCAATGTTTTGAAGTTCTTGTTCGATCTGCAGCTTATCAGGAGTGCAAATACCTCTGGCCCTATGAAATAATGTTTTGTCCCAACCCCACCTGAATGCTTTCGGGGCAAAGCTGAAGAACTGAAGATATTGCCTGCCCCATGTTGCTTCGTGATAGACCGAGCGTTCTATTGTCCCATCCGCACGCCTGGTAATGAGTACATCTAATAAAGCTAAACTGCCGTTTGATCCCCTTCCGTGATACAAAGACAGGTTCGGATGACTAGAGTTAAGAAGGTTGAGAAATAAATCAAAATGATCAGTATATGTAAAAATCAAAATATCATCAGCATACCGCTTGTACAATAAGGCTTTGGCAATATTATCAGAGACTTACCGTTCAATCATTCCCAAGAAGGTGTCGGCTAATGTTGGGCCTTATGGACTACCCATAGCCACTCCGTCTATTTGTCTATAAGAAAATCCTTCAAAATTGAGACCGATGTTTTCTGTACACAGTAAAATGAAATCCTTATAATACTCAAGCGGAGTGCCTATATCACAGTTTTGGCTAAAAATAAAATCACATAAAAACTCAACTGTCTCACGGAGAGAAAAGGGAGTCAACGCCAATTGAATACATAGCTCGTGAACTCAAATGTCCCTGCCAGTTCAAAAGAATCCTTTAAGCAATGGGGGGAATAACCTTTTGCGAATGGAGTCCAAAATGTCAACCAGTCATCGAGCAACTTTATATGCTGAATTGTTCATACACAAAATTGATCGCAGAGGTATTCTTTCCTTGTGTATTTTTGGTGCACCTCTCATTCGTGGTGTTTTCCTGCCGATTGGCTTCATGTGCCTTTATTGTTTTTCAAATATATGGCCGTGCAACTTCAGTATGTTATTTTCAATCGTCTTATCTTCCTTAAACTTTCGTTGATCTTCCAAAATGGTATTCATTTTCATCACATAATTGTCCTTGCTCATGATGGTAACACAAGAAACTTTATCCGGCTTTAGAAACACTAAGTGTTGCATTCCCCTCAATTCCTTCATGGCCTGACAGTGTTCTTGTGTCAGACAACACTACTGATGAATAGGTGCTGATGAAAATTGGTTAGAAATATCTAGCAATTTTACGTGGAACCAACCTGTAAATTTGTTTATCCACGAACTGAGAAAATTCGTCCCCACCGTTTGCATTCCCTATTTTCCCCCACTAACTTGACACTTATTCCCACTACCTCACCCACCTCGTTTTGTTTTATTGAACTATTGTGTCATTAAATGTCCTTGGCGCGAGTGGCCATTCTTGTCCTAGTCTGTTGGCTTGACGGTTCACCTTTGACCTTTTTGGTCCCGTTGAGAAACTATTGATTTTGCTGGACGAGACTATCGTCGCGAACGATTGTGGTTTACCTTTTGTAATTATTGATGCATTTCTTTAATAGTACCGTAGAAATTGTTGGATCCAATCTTGTTTTCACTTTGGGGATCCGTTTTTGGGCTACGTGTAACTCAACGATCAGACGTGAATCGTTACACAACCAGTCTCATCACCCGTTCTACACAATCACGAACGCAGTCTGTTTGACCATTTTGTCTCTCACGTTGTCTACCAATTCACTTGCATTTGCGGTGACGTTTACGTAGGCACAACAGACCGAGGGCTATCTCAGCGAATGGCTAAAACAACTCATAACGCAATAACCTGAAACCGGTGAATCCGTTACTCGAAGCCCCGCATCATCGATTGCCAGACAACTTATGATAACAGGTCACCAGATTGACCCACTCGAATTATTCAGAATATTGTTACGCCAAAAAAAACCGAAGCTACTGGCCTTTAGCGACGCCAGTGTTGATCAGAGCTTATCAGGCGACGTTATATGCACAAAAATGGTTGAAGCAAACTATAAAGTTGCCCTGGTGGTGATGACATAATACGTGGTGTGACTGTATACATGTCCATATCCTATCTATCTCTGTTTGTCTGCCATATACAACTTGCTTGTTTTATGTTTGTGACTGATGAGAATAAACGAAATGTTAACATATCGCAACATATGTCTTCTTTCTGCATTGGTGTGGTTATTAAAAGGAATTCGATGTTACGGTTTTCATCCTGAAGGTTTGTTCAATATTTCTAATTCTTCCTTGAAAAACCGCCTTTTTGTTTATTTTCATGTCACGGATTACCGTTACTTTTGACCGCCCACTCTTTCAGGTGTCACAACAGCTCATAATAACGTTGAGTTTATTCGGATGAAGATCATGTTGTGTTTGACACTCCAGTCAAATTTATACGCCCCCACTCCATTCAATGTACAAACTTTATTTGTTTGCATGTTTTACGACCGGAGTATAGTCAAAACGAATGAATCGTTCCACAGCCCACGTGTTCCGATTTATTTGTTTCGACCTGGTAAGTAGATCTATTGTTCCAATGTTATGGACTCATCGCTAGGACATCTCCATGTTTTGAGCCAATCGTTGGACAGGCTGCGTTTTTTCAGACGCTTCTACGTTTTTTACCAGGGCCCTACACTTTCTCAGCTAGACTGGCTTGCATCCGCATTACCCCTACAAAATGAATGCTATAGATAACCGGTACTGGTGTTTGTCCCTAAGTTGCACGTGGTCATGTTCATATTGTGTACTTTTCCGCTTTCCTTCTAGTTTAGGCGGTATGATGATACATGGTCCTTCACGTCAGTACGGTTTTTTTTAATGGAGGTTGAAAGTGTTACTGCCTTTCGTGCACGATTTTTTAGTATGAGATTAAACGGCATACACAATACACGGACCTCTGCTGATTGTGTTAGCGTTAGAATGCATTTCTATCTGAATTGCCGGTGTTTTTTTCATTGTATACAACACTAAGCATATAGATACTCAAACATTTTGATGAGCGATTATTATTCTACCACCTAATTAATGGTCATGAATATTACCGTTATCAATCCAACGCTGTTTACTGTTGTATTTGGCTGGATTCGTTCATTGATTGCAATCCTAACAGTGGGCATGGCAACGCCCCAATTATCCAACTTTTTTGTCATGTGATATTAACATTTCGAACCCTCACTCTTGCATGTTCTCGATCCAGTTTACGCCAACAGTGTGCGATCGATGCCGTCCAGACATCAGTTGGCTATCGTCAGTCGGAGGAATTGCTTGTGCGACCATTAAGTGGTGTTTTTCAATTCTGCTCATCCTACTAAGACGTGTGACCTCTCACTCTGTTTTTAGACTTGAACTTTGAACGGTTTTTATAACATTCCAGTTACAGATTTTCCAATGGTAACAGCATTTACCATAAACACTGACGCTCAACAACCTATGCGTGATAAATTAGTGTTAACCGGAAAACTTCTGAAAGCGGCTGGGAGAATTTTGTTTGTACAATCGTTATTCAAAACAGTTTCACTGCGATCTTTCTGAATCAACGTTAATCTTTTATTTTTTTTGGATAGCCTATTGTATTCTACGAGAACGCCTTGTCCGTGATGGATTTACTTCTTTGTCCGACTCGCAAACCATGCGAAATTCTCGGGCAACCAATCAAACGTGAGTTTTCTCTTCCACCCATCCAGGTCTCCCTTTTTTGTACTTTTCCGCTATTGTTTATTTTCGACTGTCACACATAGTACGAATTCCATCCGAACTTTTAGACTTAGTTCAAGACGTGCGAGATAACGTGGCGTTCTATCCTATGAACGACCGCGGGACTCATCTGTTGCCATCACCTCTGGTTTATACATATATCTTGCTCGTCTTTCTCGATTGTTCGTGGTTTAGGCCGTACCTTGAACTCAGTAGGTTCACCGATGAATTTTAGCAATGCCACAATAAACTTACATTTTGGCTTCGAACCATAGTAACGAACTTAAACTGTCGTTGATCTCGACATGAAGTGACAGAATAATATGTATATAAAATGTACAATTTTTTTTAAAAAGGTGAAATGTGACAGTCTTGCGAATACAGGCACAACATTGTTTGTGACAAGTTCGAGAACTTTTCTAACCGTCCTTTTCCTAGTAAACGGTACCTCCGACGTTACTCAGCGGAGCGATGAGGGCTTCTCTAGTCCATTATGACTCCCTTCGCGGTCTAGCCACCTTGTAACTCTCCGGACTGTCCGCATCCGCCTCAGATTCTTATGAGTGACACGTGAAAACAACGTTCAGCATGCACCATTCTCAAGCTAAAATTCCCCTCGCCTGCGATGTTGTGCTTGCAGTCGTCTTGAGTTAGAAAGGGTTTTGTAGACATCCTCTGTTTTGATTAATACAACATAAAGATTTATCTTGTGATCTGGTCTTGTATTTGGTATTTCATTCCGCTGTCCTTCGTACTTTTAACTGTACACTTTTGTATGTTTCGTTCAAAATCTTCAGTGTTTGCTCCCCTTGTGTCCCTGTCAGGGTCAGCTGTTAGTCCTGGTGGTGTTAGTACTTTCATTGAAGTATACAATATCGCCAGGTTTTTTTACGCTTCTTGTTATGCGACATTATTAGGCTGTTTGTGATGGTTTGAAACCGGTAAGCTGCATGAACAGTTGAACCAACCCGCGGTTCGAACCCGCAACTAGTGACTGTTGTTTTCCCTCGAGTTTGTATCTTATTATCTCCACCGATTGATCAGACGAGCATTTACAAGACTCAAGCGAAGATGGTTCGTCTGGAACATTGTGAGGCACGCAATGAAAAGGTGTTTGACCCAGACCAGTATCTCGACCACAACTCACGATCGAGGATAAATTTGTTGACGTCAGTTACAACAGTAACCGAAGAGTGGTTAACAAAGTTTACAGGTTGAAATCGTTTTCACATTAAATTGTGGCCTTTTTGCTGTTTGCTATGGTTGCTTTGAGACAAACCACTTGTGAGGGGCTCGATTTTGTCGATTAGGCCGAACCTAGACTACATAAGTAGTTAAGATGACCGACTGGGTTTTGAATCGACAGCTATCTGTTTAGTAGTTCATGTCATGATCACTGAACTTCTTCGAATGCTATCTAAATTCTATCCACAGCTTGTTTTTTTGTGTATCGTATATCATGTTTTTGAATCTACGTCTTATAAGTAGCTGTTCACTTCCTCTGATTCATTGCTTTTTGTGCTGATGTTTTACCTTCTTTTCGTCAATTTTTTTAAATATTGTAGCCAAAACAGAACTAGCCAGACATGTTCGCCTATCCTACCTGCGTCATCTTTTCACACAAGTTTGGATTCAATTTCTTGACAACCAGGTATCTTTCTAATTGGATAACTATCATACAAATTTATCTAAAACTTTCCGATTTCGAATTATCTTGTTTTTAGTTGAACGCTCACTGATTTATCAAAGCTAACAGATTGATCTATTCCGGTGCTGGCTTACTATTCTATTTGAATAGTTATCTATCGCGTGGTCTTTCGTACTCTTTGTTTATGTGATGATGTTTAGTTTGTCTCTGATCCTCTTAAGCTGCGCACAATCCGTCTGGAAAAATGGACACACGAATCGTCCTCTCTTAAACTTCGTGAGTGCTCACTTGATCAATTGCTCGAGGAGGTAACTGCACTTCAGGCACAGGCTGGAACCACGGCCAGGCCAACCGCTACACTTTCATTGTGACTGTTTTAAATGATCCACATGTAGCCTAATATGCTCTCTGGCAATCTCTTAGGGTCCAAAACGTGATAGAGCTTGTCTGAATGAAAACGCAGTTGTATCTAATTTCCAAGTACGGAATTTGAGATTAAACTAACATGCCCACTCCATCTCATTACACCAAAGTTGTCAATTCCAATTTGTTTGTCATACTGTCTGTCCGATGATTGGATTCAAATCTATTGGTGTTTGTGATGGCTCAATTTAAAGAAATATTTACAATAACTCCGGACCATTTACAAGCTTTTGTATAGATGGTAATTTTCTGTAAATTATCAGGTTTCGTTTCTTACAGTTTGGTGACTAATTCGTTTTTGACTGAACCTATTCCCCACATATTTTCGCATGAGCTCATGACATTGTTTTCGTTTGATTAATGCATAAAGTTTCCTTATTGAGAACTGTCTTTTCGTTTTATTCCTTTGAATTCATCCCATGTTGTTCCTTGAACCAATCGTAGCCAAGGCATAAAAAAATACTCATAGATGTGCGCGTGTATGTGACAGTTGGAGTCCCGAACACCATTTTTACCCTGAGTGAATTAAGTGACCAGGATGGAAATAAATTTCTGTGAACTTATGAAACGGTTGTAGGCTAATCTGTTTTCATAAAGGGCACATAAGCTGGACTCCATGAGGAATCAATAGGTGCTTAAGATCGCTTTTCGGGATGCATAAAGCATTCTGTTGATTAGATTTGACTGCAGTGCATGATCTGTTCAATACCTTCCCCGATTGACAGTGCACTATTTCGCAAGTTTTGTAAAAGCTCTATAAGCGCGACTTACTGGTGCAGCATTTACATCAATCCCCGTAAACACTTGTTTATGATACTTTGGATAATTAATGCTGAGGGTTTAACTGGCACAGTAAAAGAAAGACAAGAGCGAAAGTTTCGGATGCGTGAAACAACCTCAGTTTCACAACGCTTATCGTGTTTGTAAGAAAATGTGTACATTTGTGCTTATCATTGGACTGCAACCATGTCAGCTTCAATTGAACACCTTGTTATACTCTTCCATGACCTCAGTTTAATCGCTTTGGTTTGTCAAACCCAACACATGTTCAAATAAATTGCTTCAATCATTAGTCTCTTGTGAACTAAATGGACGCAGCAGTCGGTTGCTTGTCGTTTTACCTGTCGTTGGTCAACCTCCGTCGTGCATGGAATCGCTTATGTTTGGGTTTTGACTGATTGTACGCTCTTCAGTCCAGTCTCATAGCAGTTGATGTCCCCAGTTTCAAATGGATAAACCTGCCCCTTTAGCATCCCTCGGGTTTTGTGGGCGTGCCATTCACCTCACTTTTACAGGCGTCGGTCAACATCAAACCCGATTAGGCTCTATGGGACTTGCACATTTTACGAATGTCTGACTTTCTACGAGCTTACATTTCTTAATTGACTGTTGCCTGTACTGTAACCTTGTTCCTCATCTCGCGGGTAATGGAATATCATCTACACTGAGGTTTGCCCAACACACTTTCTCACAGTGCTACCATCCTTCCATGATGGCGCATGTTGCAATGCTTGCCTATTGGTGGATGTGACTTGCTCTCCTGTTCACCAATTAGTGGCAGCTCGACATGTCCGTTTTTTTTCTTCTTCAGAGATACCATCAATAATTGAAAACAAAACAATGTTTTCTATTTTTGCAGATGGTATTACCATCTTGTAGGTAGTGCCCACTTGGATTAGAAAAATGTGTAGCTATCACAAATATTGGATTGGTATATCGATCGAAAATAGGTGACGGCTATTATCGGCTGTTGTAATCTTCACCTAATTCATTATTTTCTTAGTCACATATGCATCAGTCACATCCACAGCCTGTGGTGAACAATGCGGTACCACCACAATCAGCAGTTGTTGTCAATTCCTGTGTGATTTTCTCTTTTAATGAGATCTTCCTTAATGGTATTTCTGATAAGTGTATTAATCTGTCACGGCGGAACTCATCAGTATGACGTCAATAAACGATATATGGAAACTTACAGGCAATCAAAATGGTGTGTCAACGAACTGCCTAGTCAGAATGACACTCAAACGCAGCATCGGATTTGTTTTAGGCAACACCCGGGTCTAACAAGTCGCCTAACTGCGTACTTCGTTACTACAAACAAGGGTCAAGTGAATACAAATCTACCCGATAGAGAAGTCAAAATTTTGGAAGAAACAGGATTTTTATGTCATTTTTTGTTCACAAGATTACTCGTGGAAACCCACTAAATCCGAAGTGTTCAATACCACCACTCCTGACCGTATAGTATCGTTTTGAGAAGCGGTAAGTTTTCAGAAGTTCTCAGTTTGTATTATCCCAGTGATACTGTCAATCATGAGGTTGGCGACTGATGAGAGTAAATCGAAATGTTAACATCTCGCGATATATATCTTCTCTCTGTTTTGACTAAATCATAAGGTAGTGAGTTCATTTCCCGCTTACTTGGTCTGCTCCTGTAAATTTGGGCACCTTGCTTTAATCTATTCGGTGTACTAACTTAACCTGTAAAATTGCATTAAGTACCCTGTGCTATAGCATCTTATTTGACCACCACACCTCTGATATCTTCTTTATATAAGGGGGATGTATGTTGCCTGCCACTTACACCGTTGGTTTATTATGGTACTCGACATGACAGTGTTGCTTGTGCTACACTTTTCTTGTTCACCATATTCCTTTCATTTATTTCCAAAACATCCTGAATACTTGTGGTGCGAATGATAGCTACTGCTACAGTTGCATATAAACCCAGCTCAAGTTTGAATGTGTTTACATTTGTGTTTGTTCATGCAGATTTCAGATGAGCTGATACTTAAAGCAATTCGCATGCTTGGTGATGATCGACTGAGTCGACTCAGTGAGACTCGTCTGTTGGCAGACTATGTTATCCCGATTTTCGACGTGCCACCACACGCGGATCTACCACTCTCTGCTGAAGCGTCCGTACCGCCCACGTGGTCTCGTGCTGTTAGTCGCACTATGTTGGGCTTGGTTCACAAGGGAGGGCTGCACTATCCACGTCTATATCCACGGCTCTACGAACTACTCGACGACAGTCTATTAGAATGTCCCGAAGTAGACCGATTTCTTGATGACTTGGATATTTATTTGAGCTCACTGTAAGTCTTGTGTTAATGGAATCCTTCACTATGTCCATCAGTCCCATCTTTCTGTTTTACTAACCTATGTGTTGGGCATAATCTGATGACATTGTCATGCATTGTTAAATGAACGTTTGATTGAATGCTGTTCGTTTCATGCATGGCTTATGCTATGTATGAACCCTGCTTTCTGTTTAGTCAACTGCGTCCGGTTTAATTTCAACTGGTAAATAAAGAATATGAGTTTTTGCAAGCATTTGGTCCCGATGAACGAATGGACGGTTGTTTTGATCTTAGTGGATCTCATCAACGTCATAATCGTCGGGAAGCCGAACCTACAACTTTTGAGTAAGTGTCTAACAATGCAACCCACGGAAGCTTTATGTATTTATCATATCGGCGTGCACTCCAACGGACGTTAGATCAGACGTCGTCAAAAATGCGTTGTTTGACGTCCCTGTTGATTTTCCGAAATGGACTTAACACTGATATCAACATATTAGCCGGCAATTTTAATGCGCAACGTAGTAACATTTCCCCAAGTGGCTGGTTGGTGTGTTTAGTACCTGGGCGCACCCATTGATAGTTGTGGAGGACGGCTGCAGCTTTGCAAATCTTTTGGTCTTTGTATTTCGACTACCGCATTTCAACGCAGAAAAAAACATTGTGTCACATGGAGGCCACCCTGTGCATCTCAACTGTAGACACACATCGATAACAGCAGCCAGTTACAGGCGGTGCCACTTCATTAGAGAATCTCAAGCATCTTGGAGCAACCGCTTGTTGCGTGTGCTCATTTTGTTGTGTCATTTTCCTCGCGCTCGTAAATGCAAACTAATTGACTGGTATTGCCAGAAGGCAATGAAGAACGAATTACTCAAGTCAGGTGAGAGAAACAATCGAACACTAGGAAAAAGTCTCAACAGTTTTGAACGCTCACCGTGAAAAGGAATGTTCCCAAGGAGCGTAGTAGTTACAGCAAAATTCGATAAACCTTATGAACAAATGTTGCTCGCTTTGACTATGATGACTACCGTCGAGACTGTGAACGCAAATTGCACAATCACTTAGTTGAAAAATAAGTCAGACTAGAAAGCCGTGCGAAATGATGGATCTTCTCTCCCTTTTCCGTTTGAATTCCTAGAATCAAATTCTTGCATTTTAGCGTCAGTCGTGTTACCTATGTGCAACTGTGTAAAGCATGTGAATTTTGCATATTTGTTTTCATCTTTATGAATACGATTTTAAACAAACTTGGGATGTGTTTTTGTGAATTTTCGAAATTTGGTTTGTGAACATTTAGGGTTTGTAGCCTGCTAAACGTGTTATAAGATGTGTGAACTGTATACGACTCTTTATACTTGAACAAATCGACGATGGTGTTTGTGTTCATGGTTATGCAGCTTGGTGAATTGGAGCAAGCCTGTTAATTTTTTTCGTTATGGGCGCTCATAATCTCCTCAGAATTAGTAGAGGCGTGTTGGCGAAGTCCATCCAGTGACTTTACCATTCCATTTCTTTTGTAGTGCTGATTAACTCGGTCACTGCTTTGTAATACATGTGTTGGTCGCACAACCGTTTGTTTTCTTTACCTATCGCATCTCCTTGTTCACTCAGACATTTAGCTGCCTCAGTGGTTGCTGCTTTTGCCAAACGACTTGCTCAACTTGCTCTCCTCAGCCCCATGCGTTTAACACCAGCCCTACTGCTACTTATTAGAAACGCACTCCGGCGTCACCTCAAATGCTCTGTACTCGTGAATCGGCAGAACCGACCGAATTTGACCGTCAATTCCAGCAAACAGGTAAATCATCATTGGCACTAACCTATGTCTCAGTTTTTTCAGCTTCATCTTTGATGAATATTCTTCGTGACAGGGTTGAGAGATCCTCTTCATCTAATCAATGCGCTCTTATGTGTATGCACTGTGGTTTTTTGTGGCCACAATAGCTTAACGGCAGCGACTCCGACATTGGATCAAGCCGGAATCCCGGTTACTGCGGATATGTCTTACTCAGGGTATCTTACCAACGTATGGCCCGACACTTTACTTAATGGCAAAAACTCCATTGTGTAAAAGTTTTAAAAATAGGCATCTTTCTTTTTTGATCGATGTGATTGTACTAATTCATTATGTGCTCTTAGACCCTGTATTGACCTGTTTGTTTCACTTACTGTGTTTGTGGCAGCATTCTCATAGGTTAAACTATTATGACCAGAATTATTCATCCGTAACCGGCACTCCGCAATCTAACAGAATGTGAAATTAGTCTGGGTCTTAACCCATGCGCATGAGTGGTAGTTGAAATGAAACGTTTATGGGTGGAATTCGCTAACCCATTTAATTGTGGTTCAAACCTAGCTAGATAATGAACAGATTTAAATGTGAATTTTGTGTGAATGTTTTTGGTTATTTTACAGTCACACGAAATAAACCCCCGTTTTTGTCTCACATCTCCCCTGTTGTTCGGACATGATTGTGTAGCCTAATCCACTATCCAGTGCTGACCCCTACCAATGGGACCCCCGGAACTTGGAAGCTTGTGGAGCTCTGGAAAGTAGTCTCTGGGAGGTCTCCAGTCTTATTCATCATTATTCTCCTGCAGTCTCTTCTTTGGCCCACGAGATTTGTAATCCGAACCCGGCTAACGCAGCCACTTGGGAAGGTCTGTCACCTTCAGATCTAATTCGTCAACAAGATTCCGTACGTTTGCTATCAGACATATATGATCTCTTCTCACACCTACCGCATCTCGCTTGTTATAACCATGTGTCGATCCGTCAATTGACTTGTGTGCTGTTTTCGTCTCGATATATTTATTGCGCAAATTGGATTAAAATTTACTTGGGTTAGTGTGTATTGTGTATGTTTTCTTTCTTTTTGTTTGCAGGAACTCAACCGATGTGTTAACAGCATTCATCAAAGTCTCCTCAGTTTGACCAAATCCAATGTACCAATACCCGAGTTACCAGTGCTTGAGGGCTGGTCGAGTTAGCTTTTTCTCCATGCACAGGATTGCAGGGATGCGCGAAACGGTGTTCAATAAAAATTTCCATTCACGTGTACATTGCTTCTGAATACAAACTATTTTCATTCATAGTAGCAAATAGTGTTCGCATTTTAACTGGAGTTGGCGATTTCTTGGAGTTACTGATTTTAGTTAGTAAAATTCAGCGTTTTTTTTTCGAGGTGATCTGATAATTTGAACTGTACCTACCGGTAAATGAAGCTGAATGTTCGTATGTGATATCCCAATCATACCTTTTTGTCAAGATAGTGGTCAGTACGATTGTTGTGTAACAGGCAGTTTCGTTGTGAGTAGTATGCCACTCCCCAGCGACATTCGGGAATTAAAGGGCAAGCCCCAACGCCAGGAAGACGACGGACCAGAATAGACTATCAGAATAGTGTATACGCGCTATGGGAAAAGTGCCACCAGGGCGAATGACAACTTACTGTCACCCAATGTATGTGAATGCATGTCAGCCCTGCAACTGAGTGTACACGTTTGTGGTCCCATGTTTAACATGACCTGTACGGGAGTTCGTGCAATAAATGAATTTGCAGGTCAAGCTTCTTTTGCGATCACAACACGATTATCACATGAGAACGTGGATTGTAGTTCAATTCCCGTTGTGGCAAGCAAAAGTGCAATACTGTTGTGGTATAACAAGAACGGAAGTCGAGCCCAGTGTTTCTTTTCGAGAAGTTTATTCAAGGATTAAATACGAAACTGTAATCGAATGTGGATGGTATTCACTTTGAGTGGACGAATTCACGGACTTCTTACTATTTGTAGAATGTGTTGACCTTGTCGTTAACGTAGAACCTTACAAAGATCACATCAGATTCTGTTGTCTCATAAAACGAGTAGATAAAATGTGTTGGGCTCCTTTCTATCATTGCGTTATGTCTACCTTTACTGTAATAATGTCTGTGAGATTTTTCGGATCTACAGTTGAGGCTTGGTAGTAACGTTGTTCGTCTATTTGAACTAGATGATGGTATTACAACGGTAGTTTTTAAATCAGTCAGATGCTTCTTGATCGCCTGATTGACGGCTATATTTTTGTTTATCTCTGTGGATTCCACTGATTCCAAACGCAGTTCTCCACGTAGATCTGTCGTTACCAACCGCCAGCTTCATCAACGGTTTCAGCGAACCTCAATTGTCCACAAAACATTAAACAACTGTGGAATATTCGTGTACAATTGCAACCTCTTATTGTGTATGCGCCTGGGATGCTTGTGTGTTTATTAAGGAAGGTAGCTGATGTGTATCCGTCAATTACCAAAAGAGTGGAGACGTTGATAATTTTTTGATCAGGTGAATTCAATCTTACTGTTATTTTCGAATTATAGCAACCGAAAAAAAGCATTCTTTCTTAGGACCTCGACGATAAATATTATTCCGCATGCATAATCGCATACGTCTGCTTGTTTGTTAACTATTGAAAATGCTGATCTAGACTTGCGCCATTCCAGTGGAGTGTGTTATGCTCTACACAAAACGTTTTTTATTCGGGTATTTTGATTTTGTCTGTTACCTGCAAACAACCGGTTGTTCATAATGAGTACCTCTGCTCACTCGGAAACGCTTCAGTTTTTCAGGATTCACGCTCTGGTGGGTAACCTACATTTCTGCTTGTCCAATGTCTCTAGGTCTTCATTGTTGTCGTTGGTTCGAAAACAGACCAAAATGAAGATGATTCTTTTTCGGTCTAAAAGTTTACTGTATCCTGTCTGTTTTGCTTCGTTTTTATCAGAGTC
The DNA here is from genome assembly GCA_014338405.1 of Paragonimus skrjabini miyazakii. Classification (NCBI taxonomy): domain Eukaryota; kingdom Metazoa; phylum Platyhelminthes; class Trematoda; order Plagiorchiida; family Troglotrematidae; genus Paragonimus; species Paragonimus skrjabini miyazakii. The sequence goes on from JTDE01003611.1 coordinate 24,698, forward strand.
CTGTGCAAAGCTTAAATTTGGGTGCACAATGAGATGGTGCCATTGTAGTGAATGGGTAATGTTCATCAAATGTCCATTGGTATTGGGGAAGTATTCGGAGTGTCCTAGGCGTAGTTGATGGTGCGTAGCGCTGGAGCTCAAATTTAATCCAACAACGAAATGTTTTAGTTCGCTGTCAATCACAGATTGTCGAAGGAAGAACTGGCACGTGCGTGTGGCAGAATTTTATTCAAAAGTGTGTTTATTTTTTATTAAGTAAGACAAAAGTGTACCGTGCGGTGTGTTGCAGCAGTTAAGCAAGATTGGCAGAATGAAATATAAAATAGTGAAGACATCAGAACATCTAAAACAAGCATTGATGCTCGGACAGGAGGAAAAATAGACAAGGCTGGAACAATTTAACGGATACGAGCAAGCAAATTTTTGTGTCTACCTGTGTGTATTGTTAACTATGACGGGAAAGAGTTGGTGTCTGAACAGTAGTTGGATGCTGATTAGTGTACTCACTGGAATTGCAGGGACTATGTGATGAGTAACGCTGGGGGGGGGGATTTGTTGCAAACTGACGTGATGAGTTCGCTGGAGATTGTAGAATGTCGTTATCCACTTTCAGACGGTAAATACTGACCGTATCAACCTTTCCAGCTTAGTCAGTTGTGAAGTATTGGTGTGATAGCACTCTGAATGGTCCAGGGGAGCAAGGTCGTCGTGATTCTCTTACTGAATCATATCGAATAAACTTACGTGGGGAATACGACTGTGCTATGCATATTTCCGCGTAGGGCTTGGTTAGATTCTACATATGTCTGTGAAGATCTTCATTGGATCGGTTGGACAATGTGACCATCACCATTTACGGGGTTGATTTGTACATTAGTTCTGCCGGGGTGATACTGATACTCAACAAGGTAGGCGTGTAGAGGGCTGGAACGTTTCTGTTTAGAACCGTGTCTATTCCCCACAATAATTAAACCAGAAAACAGATTAATGGACAACAGCGTTCATAGCAAGTAGACTGGGTAAGCAAAGCATGACAAACCAGTAGCGCGCGACCAGAAATTGTTAACTGTCGACCTTGGGTGGTCGAACAAACGAGAAAAATGCAATCAAACGATGTCAATAGTGCCAACAATCGAAATAAATAACACAATAGTTTGAATACGTGTCAGGCCAGTAAGACATGCCCACGACTTACACATTCGAAAACCAAAATTGCGCAAACAACATGGTAGCATGTTGTGTCACAGAGGTGGCACTGGAACGGCGCGCCTCTATCTGTAGTAACCACAGAATGTTCACGAATATCAGTTACTCAGTGGGGGAGAAAATTGTTGGCAATAATCTCTGTTGTAACTTGGTATACGGCCTACGGGCGCGTAAACAGACAACGGAATAACGGTTAGTAGGTTGGTAGATAAATGGAACGTTGTTCAACGGTTCTGAACGACTGACTACGAAATATGCAAGATTAATACGAATCTTTCTGGCCAACTCAACCACCCAATGCTAACGTATCAACACAGAGAAAAGACAGGCCTCCGGACAGAGCCACTATGTCACTCAATCAGAAGACAACACGGTCTCAAACAAGACCACATTTCAAGGGTTCGTGACCAATCAAGAACATGGTCACAAAGCGGACCAGACAAAGATTCACACAGTACAGTGATGTCCCAATCAAATGACGTGCATGTGGGCGGGGCGCCAGAGTTTGGCACAAAGGTTGAGGACGCACGTGATAAGGGACGTGGTACATGACCGTGCCGACTATGAAAGTCACTACAATCAGTAGTGAGTTAGGCCATTGCGAAGTCAAATAAACGGTATTTTCGAGGAATTGGGTTTTCCCTGACAGTCTCACTAGTTGTACTCCGTGTAGCGATAGCCACCGACCAACGAGTGGACCTGTTGACACAATTGAGCGGGAGGGACTTTCCATCGGACGGTAGCAATGGACCAACAGTATCTGAATGAACGTGTGAGAATCAAAAATTATTTGCGGGATAATGATCAGGCGAGGAGACAGCATGGCGATGGATCTTGCTGCGGCGACAATGCTCCCATTTTTTTACCCTAGGTTGGTATATCTCGGTTCATATTAGGCCGAACGTTACGTTGAGAAGTGAGGTTGAGGATGGCGCGCACACCGGGTTGTGAGGGTGAGTGTAGAAAGTCGAACAGCAGTCTACGACGAGTCAGTAGAACGAACGGTAAAGGATTATGTGTAGATTCGGCGCACACAATGCTGGAATCGGAATGAGGAAGATGGACTTTAGACATCACGGGAGGTTGGGAGGTTTCAGGATGAGATGACTCTTGTCGTTTAGTTGTGCTTCTGCCAGTTTTTCCGTGCTTATTTTAGGCAAATTAAGAACCACATCAATCTAGAGAGAGCGTCTGCGATGACGCTGACAGGTGCTGAAGTTTAGCGACTGTCTGTTTTCAGCGTTTGATACACGGGTTCGAGGCAGAGGCCCAATGGTCCCGGACCCAGTCGGTTTTTCTTGTTCAGTGTCAAGCGGGCGTCTGTTGATCTGAAGGCAATACCTGAAAACAGGGTGTAGCATCGCTCTTGGGAATATCAATCAATATCACAAAACAAACCAAGATTACTCGTATAAAAGGATTTTTAGAAAATGAGGGTCAAGTAATGTTTGAAAGCGACTGCCAGAAACGCTACTGACGAACTCTGCAGGACAACTGTGCCAGAAGTTGTCAAACCTGTAGGAAAAAACTGCGATCTAGAGAAGGTCCGAAGACGAAGCTTGAAAAGCTTCCTGTTGTGTCCTCGCCGACCGCCATCATTCACTACAGTGAAGAACTGGTCAACAAGGCCTATTATAAAGAGGACGCATGTGGAGATTAAATCACCGCTGAGCCGACGAAATTAATGTGGGTATAGATCAAGAATTTTAGGTCGGGATTCGTACGCAACCTTTCTTAGGCCTGTGACTAGTTTGGTAGCCACGTGCTGGGAACGTTCAACAGCTAAGATATCTTTTTTCAGGCCGATATATACAACCTGATTCGCATATTCGAGGAGCGGCTTTATATAAACCCTGGAAAGCGTTTCGAACGCTTCCTTGTCTATGCGACGGAAAGTGTGCTTAATCGTCCTGAGAGAGGCAAACTTTAGCGATCCTATTCGTTATTGTCAACTGTGTTAGAGTTACGAGTGCCATTTGTACTCTTTTTTTCCAACTTTCTTATGTGCTTAAACATTTTTTTGAACGAATAGAGATACTTATAAGTACCCCGCGCACTCGAACGTACGACCCAGCTGCGTGCACGTTTGTCACTCCGCTTTGTTATCGTTTTTACTTGGTATTCATTTACTCTTACGTTGACCTCGCAGATGAACGATACACTCTTTGTCTACTCGTTTTGTCATTCTCAACTGGTCGTCTTCGGTTCGCTTGATCTTACAAACTGGTGAGCCCTTGTAAGTCGTATATTATATTGTACATTCGAGTTCGGTAATTTTTCCCCCTGATGTTACGTTACGAGTGAGTATAGTTTACACGTATATTTTTATTTAAATTTTATCTTTTTCGCATCCACCCAATCGCCACGGACGTTAAGTCTGAATTTCCGTCTTCCGTATCGCTGATCAAGTTAGCTGTTCCTGCTTTCGAAGATCTTGATTTAGAGCCATGGTTCATCGTGTTGGAAATAGAGTTTAATGACCCTCGTATAACAAACGATGCTGACAAGTTCTTGCAATTTATACCACGCCTCCCCCAAAAATATGTTGAACCTAGTTAACGATATCTTACTAGGCTCATCTACTGATCGTTGTGAGTCGGCTAAGCAAAAAGTTATTAAAGAAACGCAGCCGTACGACAAAATGCATCTGGAACAACTGTTCTAACGGTTACAGTTGGGGGACAAGAAGCCATCGATTCTTCTTCAAGAAATGCGACAGGCAGTAGGTAAGTTGCAGTTGCCAGGGCCTCTTTTACAAGAGTTGTGGATGCGGCATTTGCCTGATTATACACAAGGCCCGTGTTACCCTCACATCCGTTAAGGGATCTAGCGGCTTCGGCCGACGCAGTACATGAACCTCTTCGAGGCACGACACCGTCACCACTAGTCGAGCAGGTAGTTACCTCCACCAGTCCTGCGGATAATTTGTTAACCACAAGAGATGCCGAAATAGTAGTCCTGCGCAAGGCACTTGAATGTCGCAAACACATCCTTTTGGAATCGAGCGTTGAGACAGCTTAGATGCAACGTGAGCTGGCAAATCTTCGTACCAGCATTCGGCGCATTAGGTCGCCGTTAAAAATTCCTCCGACGCATGGTCGATCACCGCCCGAAGCGAAAAATGGCGATCTTTTTTTACCATGAGTTGTACGGTGATAACGTTAAACGATGCCGATCGCCATGTAACCCTTGTGGTAGCGCACGTTTAAACTAGCAGGACGGCGTGTTTCAGCGACGACAGCCACAGGCCAGCCAAACAACAGCAAAATTTTCTTTCTAAACGATTTGACCTCTAAAATGCACTTCTCATTCGATACAGGAGCGGAGGTTAGTGTCATCCCGTATTTTTAACGGATACGCGATCAACAGACGATACGCCCATCAGAACTTCCGGGCGTCAACTGTTTAGGCTAAACATTGGTTTGCGACGCGATTTTCGTTGGGTTTCCGTGGTAACTGATATACCTATCCTTAATATTGGGATCGATTTCCTCCGAAATTTCGAATTGCTGGTCGATGCACGTTGATCGCGCCTGTTTGGAACTTCGCCAAAACTCAATGTTCAGGGTTAGCCGTAGCATACGGCAGTGATCAGTCCAATGATTAGCCTTATGGGAAATTTTATCCCAATTCCCTCAGTTGGTCCGCCTCGCTAACGAACTACTGACCGCGATAACCGACGTCGCGCATAACATTGTCACATGGGGGCCGACAGTTCGAAGTCATACACGCCGCTTAACCCCCGAGAAGCTGAAAATTGCCTGAGCCGAATTCGAGCATATGCTTCAAATTGGCAGTATCCGTCCGGCTAACAGTCTATACGCTTCCCCGTTGCACATGGTACTCAAAAAGACCGAAAACGACTGGCATCTGTGTGGCTACTATCGAGCATTGAACAACACGACCACTCTCGATAGATACCCAATGCCTCATATTCAAGACTTGACAGCAAACCTATCAGGAACGCAGATATTTAGAAAAATAGATTTAGTGCGTACGTATAACCAGATTTATGTAGCCCCGAAGACATCGCAAAGACAGCGCTCATCACGCCGTTCGGACTTTTCCAATTTTTGCTTATGCCGTCTAGCTTGAGCGGCGCTGTCCAGACGTTCCAGCGTTTTATTCACGACGTGTGTCGTGGACTGGACGGTGTTTATCCATAATTGGATGACAACTTGGTCGCTAGCTCCTCACAGGAGGAACATCGCGCGCACCTACGCACAGTATTCACCCGTTTGTCGCATCATGGAGTGACTGTACACTTAGCCAAGTGCTCGTTTGGGCTGCCTAACGTAACCTTCCTAGGTCAAAGTATATCCACGAGCGGGATCGAACCTCTCCCCGACAAAGTGCAAGCAATAGTGGACTACCCGGAGCCAACATCATTCAAGCAGCTTCTTCGCAAATTTTTATCATCGTTTCATTCCTAATTGTGCTAACTTAATGCAACCGCTCAACGACCTGCTCAGAGGCAAGGTTCACTTATTCTTTTACAACGGCCGCATAGAAGGCCTCAGTTAATTTAAAAAACAGCTTTCGCCAATATAGCATCGTTGTCACCTCATCACCCGTCCGTCCCTCTAGCGCTTACTGGGGATACATCAGACACAGCTGTAGGAACAGTTCTGTAACAGCAGCTTGGTGATAACTGGTACCCATTAGCCTTTTTCTCTAAACGTTTACAACCAACTTAGTCGCAGTATAGCGCATTCGGAAAGGAGCTGCTGGCGGTATATCTCGGCATCCGCCATTTTCGACATGTCCTTGAAGACAGAAACATCAGTGTCTCCACAAACCATAACCTGCTCGATAATCGACAGGTACTCCCCTAGAGAGACCCGACACTTGGTTTATATCGCTCAGTTCACGACCGATATCAGTCACACTTCAGGTGTCGCGAAGCCAGGGGTCGACTTCCCCTCGTACATTATTGCTATAACGAGCATAGCAGAGGGCTCAATCGATTTGGCAGCGTGTTGGGAGAAAGCATCTTTTCCCAAAAATTCGCATTGTTTGCAAGGAAAGTGGATTTCCTCATTTTATGGGAATTTGAACGCCCGCCAGAATTTTCGAACGTCTTAGAAGTTACGCTCGCCTCTGATTGGTCCATTCGGTGACCCAAGCCCAAGGCCGACCCAAACCTATAAATACAATTGCTGTAAATCACAATTTTGCCTTCGGGCCAAGCAGCAAATAAAGCTCGTTTGAAGGCTGTCTTTTTCCTTACTTGTTGGGGAGGTTCTAAGCTGCGAGAATTGGGTTCCGACATTTCACCTCTGATTTTCGTACCGTTTTGCAATATCGTTGCGTTCGTCCGTGGTAGAGATACTGCTTGCGGTCTTCGCGTTGTTCTTGTCCTTCTCTGTCATGTGGGGTCGTAACACAGCGATCGCAGCTGCATAGTACAATGATCCGGAGATGAAACAACTTCGTCGGTCCAGTTCCCTTAATCTTGAGAGCGTTTCCATCAGATCGTCCCAAAGGATGATAACCTGTGATTACGGTGAGCGGTTGGCCCAGCACATGAGACGACCGACCACACTAAGGGGACAAACGACACCAACTTACGTAAATCCTCGTCTGTCAACGTGTACTCACGTTTTGGTACGTTCGGTTACTCCTGGACGACCTTTACACCCGCTCTATACAGGTCCATTCCGCGCACTAACGCGCCATGATAAGACTATCGGGTTGGAACGCAAGGGTAAACACAAGATCATCTCTATCGATAGACTGAAGCCGGCGTTTTTAGAGGTACCTGATGTGATCATCGATTTGCGACCAATAACATCCTCAACAGCTAGTTATTGCCTAACGTTTGTACAGATCCTGTTTCAGTTACCACCTTGCCTGCCTCGATGGAACCAAATCTCCAAAACAGACGTGGTCGAGAGTTACGGATGCCGATGCGATTTGCAGAATATGTGTACGTCCGCCGTATTTAACTTTTACTGTTGTTGTCGTCGTCGCATTTTCTTACCGAGTTGATTTTAAATAGTTTCACCTGCGACGAACGCTGTCACCGAGATTTTTTCTGTAAAAAGAATATAAAAACAAGGTAACGCTTCATTCTTTCGGACAAAATGGACGCAGAAACCCGGTGAAGTTATCGTTTTCAATTAATAAGTATTGCATAATATAGATACAGATAGTCGCAATGAGATCACCTTCGGCGTCCCCAAGAGCCTAAACTTTCTGCGACGTGAGAGTTGCCCTACCAGTACCACCGCGTCGGTTAACATTACTTTGTGAATGTAAATTTACTGCAAACCACTAACATCAAAGTTAGTGTGTTGGCCTAGGTATCGCAGTTTTACTCGAAGCTGTATATTGAATCCACGATACATTTACTACTGTAGGCTACATTCACTGTAGCTCAGCCAGTCTGATGCTTGTTTGAATTCTGAAGGTCGGCTGGAATTTCCGTCAACATTCGTCCTCTCTAGCGGCTGCCGTGCGGTTGTGCTCAAGGTTCCCTCACGTCCAGCCCCCCATCGCCCACAATCGTTGCGTTTAAGTCCGTTTGTGAACGGTGAGTAAATGAGTAAATGGAATTTGTTTGCAGATCAACCGTCTTCTCACTATGTTAATATAAGGCTGGGGAAACCTCGGGCGTACGAACCGTGGAACTAACATCACGAAAGAGTTAACCTGAACGCCGAAACCACGCATTGCGAGAGGATGCTGGCAAACTCCAAATCCTGCATAGACCGCCTATGACGGACGTGAACATCGATACGATCCTGCTAGGTCGGCTCCAGCTGATCTGTGCCCAATTTCCCTGCTCGCTCATGGTCATTAACCTTCCAAACCGTGCTCTCCCAAACCACTTCTAATTGTTCCCCCTCCTTTGACCGGCCGTAGGCGTGAGCATTGTGGTAGGAGTAAACTGGACCAAACACATTCGTGTCAACAGTGTCCGCTGACTGAAACACCGCGACATTGCCAAAGCCAACACTCTGGTTGCCTTTTAGAGGGGGAGCTCTGTAACGACCCTATTCGTTATTGCCAACTATGTTAGAGTTACGAGTGCCATTTATACTCTATTTGTTTCCAACTTTGCTATATACCTGAACATTTGTTTGAACGTGTACAGATACCTACAAGTACCCCGCGCACTCAAACGTACGACCCAACTGCGTGCACGTTTGTCACTCGGCTTTGTTATCGTTTTTTATTGGTATCCTTTTACTCTTACGTTGACCTCGCAGATGAACGATGCACTCTTTGTCTACTCGTTTTGTTATTCTCAACTGGTCATCTTCGGTTCTCTTAATCCTACAAAACCCTTTTTCCTTCGCCATCTCGTGGTGTTGCGCAAAAAATAAGTTAGGCGACAGTCAGATGCCCAGATTTTCCTCCAGAGCGATCTTCACGATATCCGCTGCGCCGACTGCATTATGCATCCTGAAGGCGTTGCCAGAGTCTCCACCGAGTGACATATGTACAAACTTATTGTTATTTAGTGGGAGACTCCAATCGTACGACCAACGCTTAATTGCGTCAAAATTAATCTGTAGTGCACTGGGATTAGTGGCATTCCAGGTATTTAGGTCATCGGTATATTGGAGGGCGTTACCGGAAATATTATTCGGAAGGTAATTGATGTGGATCAGAAATAACAGAGGACCTAGTAGTAACCCTTGAAGAACTCCCGCAGAAATGCGGGAGAGAGAGATGAAAGGTCTGATCCGGGTTTAACTCTGAACGTTCTATTACCAAGAAAACAGACGATCCAGCGAAGAACCTCCCCTTGAGTATCATAGGCTTCCAGTTTGTGTTTCAGAGGGCCGTGTGGGACGCGGCCGAATGCATTGGTAAAGTCGAAGAAGTTGGCATCTGAGATAAGGCCATTGTCTCTGGCCTCCATCAGAATGTCCATAAAAATAAGCATATTAGTTATGCATGACCGATTAAGAAGGAAGCCATACTGAGTAGAGTAAAAAGGATGGTCTGATAAAAAGTGGTTATGGATGGCACGCTTTAATAAGCGCTCCATTATCTTACACGGAATACTAGTAAAGCTGATTGGCTGAAAGCTAGTCGGAGAGTACCGGTCACTCGCTTTAAATACGGGCGTGACCGTCGCCTCTTCCTACGCATTAGGGAGAATGCCAGTCTGGAGTGTCTGTTTAAACAGCTTATAAAAGGGTTCTGCTTGACTAGCAGCTGCTTCTGTGAGAATTCTGAGATGGATCTCGTCAGGACTCATTGAACTGTATGAATTCACCTTAAGCAAAAGGCCTCCAACATCCAGCACAGAAAACTCGGCGGTACCCAGCGGATGCTGGAAATTCTGCGGCTGAAGGATAGGGTGCCAGTCCGGTGATGCGACGTTTTAGACTGCTGTGTAGTATTCCCTAAATAACTCGGCCACAACTAGGGAGTCAGATGAGGTCTGTCGTCGGGCAGTCGCAAAGAAAGAGTCGAAGGTTCATTCTTTTTAGCCGTCGCATCTGCTCAAATAGGAAGTTGTTGTTCCCGCAAGCTTTGAGGAGGACCTCTTCTTTTACGCGTTTAGCGTGCTCACGGATTTCCCATCTACACCTATTTCGAACGATGTGAAACGTACGCAGCTCCTTTGGGTTTCTCGTAAGCTTATGCTTTGTGAATAAGTAGGAACGGTCATCAAGGAGACAGCTTATTCTGCGCGGAAGAGGTGGTCGATAAGAGTAAATGTACAAATAAGTCGTCCGCCTTCTCAATTGGGCTTTGAGGTGCGCAGTGGTTTTGGTCCACGAAGCCATAATCAAGAAGTAATGAACCCACGTAGTTTCTCAGGCGGTTTAAGTCAGCTTGATTAAAGTTTCGAACTGTGGACTCGTTTACTGGTTATTGTAACCAATAACAGATAAGATCAAAGGTGAGCAAAGGGTGACCACTGTGTCCAAGTGGCGGTTTGATGACCACTCTGTCCACCAGGTGGCTCTCAGTGGCAGTGACTAATTCGAGCAAAGAAGGAGCCTGACCAGGACAATACCGCGTCGGGGCGTCGGCATGTTGTGCCCATACTTCCCGTCGTACCAACGTCGACGAGGAAGTCGAGAATCCGCTGTCATATTCCTGGTGAGAAACTGATGCCCAGTTTATCTTGGGAGCATTGAAGTCGCCCATAATAAGCAGATGATTGAGGTGTTGTAGGCCTAGGAAGTTGTCTAGGCTCACAAAAAGAGTGTCGTCGTCGAAGATGTAAGATGAAGGAGAACTGAAAATAACCCCACTATGATTGAGTCTGGGCCAAACAATGCCAGTCGAAGCCACAGAGCTTCACATTTATCAGAGGAATGAAATCAACTGATTACCATGGGTGATGGGAGAAAATGCTGGAGAAAAATCGCAGAATCCCCCATTCTCCTTCGGGCGGGGTTAGGGCAAATGTGTAGTTCGCCGGTATGGTGTTTCAAGGCCGAAACGAGTTGGAAACGGCCATTTAGGCACAAAAAGATATTTTTCAAATTTTTCATGAAATATGAAATTGCATATTGCGGGACAAATATATAGATTTCTTCGAGTATACTAGTGGTGTTGCAACGGAAAAAAAACAGGTGTACCTAAAAATCGCTCATATTCGCACTTTTGTTGAAAAAAATGTGGCGCCATTTTTTCGATTAAAGCATAATGTTGGCTTTCCTAATCGATTTTACGTTCTGAAACTGCTTCCATTAAAATTTTCGTGGTGGAATACATCTTTTTATCTTGTAGAAACGCTCAATTTCGCTCGGTTTTGGAGATATAATATAATTTGTCATTTTCGACCAC
>JTDE01003612.1:2644-31107 GCA_014338405.1 Paragonimus skrjabini miyazakii
TACGTTTGTGTAAGTCATGTGCATGGCTTACTGGGCCTTTGGCTCATGATTGTTTCTATTGTCTCCTTTCACAGGACCATTGTGGGAACCCCTACCTCGGAAGAACGCTGTCCCTCGGTGTCTCTACGTTGCCCCAGAGTTGGTCTGCAAGTGTTACAGACAACCAGCGGTAAACGGCCGGCTTGCATGTTACACTAGTTTAAGCTTCGCGATGGATTTTCCCTGGATCAAAAAATCTCGCCCTATCTCCCTAGATGAGGCGATCAGTCACTCAGATATATCAGTAAAAAAGTCGTTTTCCTTCCCCTACAAAAATTTGTCAAGTTAAATCTGAATTTTGCGCCTTAGATTGGGCCTTCGTAGGTCTGATCTTTTTTGTAAATTTCACCCATTCCGACAAATTTGAGGAGAAGTTGTTCCTCTCACTTTGTTATTTTTTGCCTGTAAGTGTCTCGCATTTGGTTGCTAAAGTGTGTAAGCATCTTGAAAGCCAATTACCGTTGTTCGCAATTTAGTTTCGACTAACTGATTACAAATCAAGTTATCTAAACCAGACAAGCACCTCGCCGGTATTATGACCTGAGTCTCTAAACCTTGCCATAATAAGCAGCGTTGCAAAAAGGTGGTGACCGGGAGTCAATGTGACGTACACGATAGATGATGTCATCAATCGTGTGCATGCATAAACACAGAGCTATATGAACTGCACAGCAACTATTCAGACCTGTGCTGGGTCTGTGTAGAATGCAAGACCGGGGTAAGAAAGTTGCTTTATCTTTCCGACAGATCGGAATCCGTAATAGGTGTTTCTCACAGCTCGAATTCCAGTACCCGTCCACCAAGCCAAACCACCAACGGAACTCGGAATTTTGCTGTTGCGAAAATCGTCATTAAACAACACGGAACCTCGAGGAAGGGTGTGCGCACTCCGACGGCCTGCTGCAAGAGGCTCGTACGCCCCACACCGGGAGGTAGCCCACTTGTGCGCTCAACGTCACTTAGGTCAACAGCCACAAGCCCTATGAACCACACCTCGGTCTCCCTAAAACTCCGAAAAGGGATCGAAAAAGCAGACCACAAGTAAAGTTACTGGACTTCGGCAACCAAATATTTTGACGGCAAGTGGGCAAATGAATGAAGGTTGCAGGGCGCTACTAGATTATCTCGTGCAACTAAAGTTGATTCGGTGCTCACACGGATAGTGTAACACACGGCACGTACACGTTACGTTATGGCCACTCTACGAAAACATTAATGCAGTTAGACAATTACAAAGTTCTTATAAGGCCACCCTAAAAACGGACGAAAACATTATTATCCACGCCCCCGAACCCGTCATACAGGATCCTGAACATAGGAGATCCTTGGAAAGACAATGAATTATAAGTTTTCCGCGAAACGCTGAGCTCTCGGCAGCGACGAAACGACCCCGAGCGCACGGACTCGGTAAGTGGGCTGTAGTTATCACACAAACGAACCGTCCCAGACCGCTCCTAGCCGGAGTTCCAGACTGCAACGTTCGAGGTTTGGTACTATGGGTTAAGTAGTTTTAATGGGTGATGGACGGAAGTAGAAAGCCACGGGTTTTGATGGCTCCGTTTCACGAGGCAAGTAATCTCTGCAACGGAGGGATAGTTACACGTCGCAACTTTTCTTGGTTGAATCAAAAGGCTAAAGTGGGGAATAAATAGATAAACGAGTGAACAAATAAATGCACGGCTATTGTTATAAAACTCGCAATTTTATGGCTGCGTGAACATACATAATCAGGCGTGAGCTTTTCAACAGAAGAACACAGTCAGAATACTAGGGCTCGGACTAAACGTTAGAGAAGCGATCCAGGCGAAATTTGAATGCAACGACTTTCATGGCGCTCACGAAATGTTCCGGCACTGAGTTCCAGGCTTTGCAGAGAGAAACTTTGTCTTAGCTCAATTCTGCTGTACTGGCATTTTAACATCAAAGAAATCCCTCTAAGTGAACTTGTATCCGCATAAGTGAGCAGGGATCTACACGGATGGTTAGGGGTCCTCAGAATCATGAAAGCCAATATTAGGTCGCCTGTCTGTCTACGGTATTCCAGAGGGAAGATCTTTAGCTGGTGAAGCCGCTCAGTGAAGGGTTTTGCACTTAATCCACGAACTGCCTTATTCGCGCGCTTGTGAACACTTTCCAAAACTAGGTTGTCCTTTTGTAAGTGAGGAGACCAGAACAGGGTTCCTGGTTCGAGACGATGACGAATAAAGCTGTTGTACAAGTTTCTGAAATAGGATTGCTCGAATTTTCCGAACAAACGCTTTAGAAGCGCTAGTACACCACTGGATTTCTTGGCGCTTGCCATAGTATTAGGATAACTCGAGAGGTTGTGTCACAACAATGCCAAGGCCTTTTTCTCTGTCCGTGACCTGGAGCGGTACTCCACCGAGGGAGTAATGGAAGTTGTGTTTATGCGTAATATGCATAACTTTGCACTTGCTGGCACTGAACTCGAAGAAGTTATATCCAGACCATTTATAGAGCGTACTAATATCAGCCTGCAGTACGCTCGCATCAGAGCGGTTACGCACAATACGCCAGATTTCTATATTATTGGCAAACAGTAGCAGTGGATATGATACTTCAGATGGCGGATCTTTGATGAAGATAGAGAACAGTAGTGGCCCCAGGATGGAGCTTTGTGGGACCCCGCTTGGGCTGAGCCTGGCAAAAGATACGGAGGAACCCACCCGCACACGATAGGAACGGTTTGATAAATAATATTTCAGCCAGCGGAGAAGGTTGTCGTTGACCCCATACCAATGGAGCTTGTCGAGTACAACAGAGTGATTCAGTTGGTCAAAAACCCTGGCAAAGTCAAGGTAAACAGCATCGACCCCTCTCCCCTGTCAGCAGCAGTAGTCCACTGGTCTACAGTTGGCAGCAAATTTGTAGTACATGAGCGGCCACGCAGGGAGCCCTGTTGCTCACTGTAGAAGATAGCTTGTGCTGAAGGATGCTTAGATAACGAATCGTGGACTAACGCGTCAAAGACTGTTGATACACATGATAGAAGTGCAATCGGGTGATAATTGCAAGGCTGATTGCGCTGTCCACCTTTGAACTTGGAAGTGATATTCGCTGATTTCCAGTTTTCAGGCACTTTTCCTGCAGCAACTGACTGTGTAAACAGGACGCTTAGCGGGACGGCCAACTATGCAGCCCCACGGACAAGGACTAGGGGAAATAAACAGTCTGGCCCGGGAGAGGTGGGTTTGATCCCTCACAATTTTGTTGGTACAGCATTCGCTGTGGTATCTACCGTGGAGATTTCTCCGGGATTGTTAACGTTTTCTGCCGCGGGGCAGATAAGCATGTCATTAGTAAACACAATACTGTAGAATTCAGCCAGAACTTCAGAAGCTTCACCATCTGGGCAGGTAAACCCCCGCGGGCTGATTAGCTGGGAAACGCCAGCTTTGGCTTTAAGGGTTTTTAAGACTAATGTGTACACGCTTTCAGGATCGCCGATGAATCGCTGGGTTAAACGTCGCTGGAAATCTAGTTGATCTTCCCTGATTAGTTTGCTGCATCGGTTTCGAAGTTGTGCATACAGCTGGCGATCATCTAGATCCTCTGACATTCTGAACGGTGCCCATGCTAGACGTTTAACGTGAATGATTTTAAACGTTCGGGAACGCAATTGCTGTTGCGGTTTCCGACGAGTTCTAGAGTAGAATGGTGTTGAGCAGTCCACTGCTTCGCCAATGGTATTAGAAAAATGGTCGCACACTTCCCCAACAGACAGTTGTGAGTTGAGCTGAACCCATGAAGCATTAGTTAGGTACGCGTTGAGCGTATCCACCCCAACTCTTTCGAAGTTCTTTTTTGGAACGTTTGCTTTGGAAGTAATTTCAGAACTACAAATGAAGCCCAAAGTTATTACAGGGTGGTCGCTTAAGCAAAGCGGGGCACCCACCGTTAAGCTATTCACTATTAGCTCCTCATTAGTGAAAATGTAGTCAACACGGGAAAGAGCATGGCCATCGTGCCATCTTGTACAATCGGTCACATGTTCCGTAAGGTCGACAGCTCTGATTGAGGCCAGAAATGTTGCAGGCATTGCACCATCGGGGCTTTTGTAAGAATAAGTCTGGAAGTCGATTTGTGGCAGATTAATGTCTCGCATTATTAGGATTTGTGAGTATCCTAAGAAGGAGATATAGTTGAGTCCAGACAGGATTGCCCCATCGCGTTCAGGACAAGAACAGGGAGGTCGACCTACTACGCCAGCTAACAATCTGTCAGAGTTGTATAGTGCAATGGAATACCAGACAGACTGAGAAACAGTATTGAGTACTGGATGATACAGGGGGTAGCCAGAAGAGGGTTGCGAACACAAAGGGCAACACCGTCTCCTCTGCCCCTTGTTCTATCATTCCTAAACAGCAGCACGTCTGTTATATCGAGCTAAGGATCAGAGTGGCTTGGTGAGAGCCATGGTTCGGTAATTCCGACAACAAAGAATTCATTCGCGAGGCAAAGCGCACGGATTTCACTAAGTTTTCTAGTCAGACTTTGGGCGTTGGTATAAACATATCTGACAGAATTAACTCTGAATGAATGCAGGTGGCCGAAGTCGGTATTGGACTGGATTTTTCTGGGGACGCTGGGTACATCAACAGGGTTATCGCCGACTCCGACTAAGCCAGCTGGTGGACAATTTTTGGAGACTTCAGGTCAACTGAGGGAATGGCTAACCGAGCAGCTCCTTCCAGGTAGTCAACTCGCAACTTTTCGCACTCGTCTTTGGAACGATCGGGGTGGAAGGTTATGCCTCCTGGGATTCGATGGTTATCGTGGCCAAAACGCTCCAGTATATATGCGGCTTTCTCGGGGACATCCACGGCAATTTTCAAGGGCTGTGTTAAGGAATCAACTGGTGTCAGGTTAGAGCGCGGGATTGTCACTTTGTTCTGCAGAAACACATTTTCGTGCGCAGTCTTATCCCCACATGTATCAGGCACATTTCTGGTAATTACGTCGCCGGAACCGTCAACAGGGACCGCATTTTTCGTTGCTTCGTATCTTCGTTGTCGCTCGGTCCAGCGTATGTCAGGATAAACTGAAGCGCCACCAAGGGGGTGGAGTTTGCAGGCTGTTAGGAGGACCTTTTTGGTTTCCGAGGAACTTGTAAGAGAGACCCGTAACAACCTCGGTTCGTTTGCACCAGGCTTCCTTACGAGATGGGCAATGGAGATAGGACATTGAGCTCTGATTTGCATTTGAACACAGAGAGCGAGCCACCGTTCACGGTCATGTTCGTCGTGAAGTTGAAGAGACGAATCAAGGCACTCCGAAAGGTCCTGTGCTATAACGGAGTCCGACCGGGCACCAGAATGTTTAGTTTTTGCGACAGGCATGCCAGTACCTATTGAACTTGACCGTTCCTGGGCACCGGCCGCCATTGACACATACGGTTTTATTTGATCACTTGGCTTGCGTTCAGTTGGTGTTGTCACACTCTGAGCAGGATGGTGCTCGCTGGTGTTGGCAGCGATGTCAAGAAGTATGGATGTTTAACGCGCTGACTCGCCAGCTGCGGCTATCGCAGTGTCAGTGGTGCCTGCTTGACCAGCAGATAGCTTCCCAGAAAAACAACAGCTATCGTGGATGAGTTGAATGCAGTCTAGATTGACTGCGCTAAGGGCACGGTACAACTCGGAAGAAACACCAAGGCAGGAAATATGAAACCATGTATTAAAACCAAAGCATTGTAGCGCATGGTTCTTTAAGCGGACAAACTTGATGCACAAGCTGTAAGTGGATCGTTTGACCACTTTGCAACAAAGGCGAATCGCTGTAGCCAAAAGATAGAAAGCAAGCCATGGCAGTAGCTAAATTATATGCTACCCGAAATTGATAGTGTAGTATACAGTTAGTCTACGGTTACCTACCATTATTTTACAGAACAAGCAATGACACTTATCTTCAAATTCAATAAAAAACGGAATACGTCTTCTGCCACGCTAGCTGACACGATAGCACGGAGGATACCAGGCATAAAAGTTGTGGGAAACACAGCTATACCTCACAAATCTGACCCATATGTGGCGATTTTGGCTGTACCGGGAATCAAAAGCGAGCGTCTCGACACAAACAAGGGCCAGTAAGCAAATCACAACGCCAAAGGAACAAGACGGCGATGCAACAGTTTAGGAGAGCCATCCACCGATGAAAAATATGGTTCTCATCGGTCCGGTTCATAACCTCATATCCAATAGAACGAACCTATCCCTCGAATGTTTTCGTACAGGGATTAGATCCTACCCATCTGCGAAGTAGTCAGAAGACCAGATCGCTGGAGCTGAACTGCGTGCTGGCGAATGTATACAGCCTGCTTAATAAGAGAGACGGGTTGCAAAAAGCGATTCACTCTGCAGATATTTGCTTGCTTACAGAAACATGGCTGAAGTAGGAAATATATTTGGTGGATTGGACGCATGGGTTCCAGTGGTAACGCAGTGATCGGTGCAATGTCGTTAGAGGCGGTTGTCTTTCATAACGTGCACGCGGGCAACTCAAAATCTGATTCAAATTTTCTTGCAGTTGTTGTCTACGCATCTTTTTGCTATGTTGGTGTCCTGTGCATCAAAAATTGCATTCAATTACAGTTATTTGTTACCGATTAACATAGCTAATCATTACGTATTGAAACTTTTGGGCTGCATTGTATCCGTGTCGGTATCTGTTTTATATTGTGTATTACTTGTTTTTGTTGACAATGATGCGAGTCAGATGTAGCGACGCTGGAACTCAATTGACTGATGCGGCGAACATTTGTGGCCGTTATGGATGCAAAATGTCCGTGCAAAACGGTATGCAGTGCCACCAGTGCCAGAGGTAGTATCACTTCAAATGCACTGGCCTCAACGAACACCAGTATAAGCTACTTTCTTCTTCCGCTTTGAACTTTATCTGCATGAGGTGCAGGTTTGACGAAAGTCAAGGCACCGCTTTGCCGCTAAGTAGCCACGCATGCGTTAAGAAAAATGTAACGACGCAGAAAACCTGCAACTGTAAAAGCGGAGATGTTCCTTTTACCAAGCTTTGTCCTTCTGTTTCTTTTATGGAGAATAGGATGGAGGAATGCCAGCGGACTCCGACCACTAAACGAAAACATAGCGCTTGCCCTCCCTGGTGTCGTGGTCACCAAGAAGGCAGTTGCCCTGTCAACTGCACATATAGAGGAGGCAGTGGCGACTATGAAAGATAAAGCTCTTAGAAGAAAAAGAGTTGTTTTATGGGGCCACTTCCCCACAACATCTTCAACAACCGAACTAGCTAAGTCAGTCTTAGCTGCTTCGTTCTCGCCGGACGTTACAAATCTCGCACTCGCAAACAGGCTACGCGCCAAAACCACCAAAATGTTACTTGACCTTCTGGTAATTTTGCCAGCCGTGCTGAGTCCCGAGACAGTGGTGGAAAAATCCGAGGTTTTGAAATCTACCAACGCCCAGCTGAACGGCGTTTCTTTCGACCGCTCTGGGCAAAAGAGGGCAAAACGGGAGCAACAGACTAAAACTAATTCACGAATCACGGTAGACCGGAAACTACAAATGGAGACTAAGGTCGTGGTTTCTGCTCCAGAAGTATCCATACAGGCCTACACACCAGTGGTGGAAAGCCAGGACACTGTTTCCGTAGTCGCTATCCCAACGGCCGACGCCCCAAGCAGGGCAAAATTGTTAAAGATACCGCACAAATGCCGTTATCCGAGTTACACACGCCGAAGGCTACCAAGAGGCCCCATAGAAAATTCTTTCTTCCAAAAATTCTAAACGATAGGGGCCTGTTGGGGATGCCGCCTGTAAATCAAAAAGCATTTCATTGGCACCCCACAAACCATTTCTATCAGTGGCTCCGTACAACCGCTCACATTGCCTTTCCTCAAACCCTGCATCCGGCAGACGAAGAAGTCAAATTTTCCGTGGATGAGAACTCCCAAACACCCCCCGAAAAAGCGGAATTTAGCAGGTGTACAAGGGTCGCGATTTGCGACACCGAAAGTGCTGGTCAAGCGTCCTATAGGGACGTTGACGTACGCACAAGCAATGACGTCACGCACACAGCCTCAAAGGAGGGCCATCAGAACCACTCAGCAGTACATGCCGAGCCCAACACCACCACCCTCCTCGATTCTATGCCTTCTTTCCCAAACTCTTCCTGCACTCTCTTCTTTTTTATCGCGATGTCACGTGAGGTAGTAGCTCTTTAGTGCGTATATACGAACTGTCTGAGTTTGTTTAATAAGTTACCGGAAATCAGACAGTTGACTCATGACACAAACCCCCACATTTTTGCTTTCACAGAGACCTGGCTTGCAAGTGACATCAGTGACAGTGAACTGAGTGTCTCCGGGTATTCAGTTTATTAGCTGACTCCGCCCGAGGAAGAATGGGGAGTTAGGCGATTTTCCTTCAGCATTGTCTCCCAATACCCACGGATATCAGTGGATTTCATTCCCCTGATAAATGTGATGCTCTGTTGCTTCGATTGGCTTTGTGTGGCCGAGACTCACTCCTAGTGGGGGTTATCTATCGCTCTCCTTCATCTGACGTCTCTGATGACGACACTCTTCTTGTAAACTTCCTAGGCCAACAAAACTTTACACATCTGCTTATAATGGGCGACTTTAATGCACCGCAAATAAACTGGGCATCAGTCTCCCACCAGGAATGTGAAAGCGGATTCTCGACCTCCTTATCGACGTTGATACGACCCAGAGCGTGGACACAGCATGTCAACGCCCCAACGCAGTATCGTTTTGGTCAGACTCTCTCCCTGCTCGACCTAGTTATCATTTATGAGAGCCACCTGGTACACAGAGTTACCATCAAACCACCACTTGGACACGGTGACCACTCTTTGTTCATCTTTGATCTTATCTGTTACTGGTTACAACAACCAGTAAAAAAAGTCCACAGTCCGAAACTTTAATCAGGCTGATTTTAACGGCCTGAGGGGCTACCCAGGTTCATTACTTCTTGATTATGGCTCCGCAGACCAGAACTACCGTGCACGTCAAAGCGCGATTAAGAAAGCGGACAACTTATTTGTGCCGCGCAAACTGTGCACTTTCTCTTATAGGTCACCTCTTCCGCGCAGAATTCATCGTCTCCTCGATGGCTGTTCCCAGTTATTCGCGAAGCACAAGCTTACGGGAAACTCGGAGGACCTACGCGCGTTCCACATCGTTCGAAATAGGTGTAGACAGGAAATCCGTAAGCACATCAAACGCGCGCAAAATAAGGTCCTCATCAAAGCTCGCGGGAACAAAAACTTCATATTTAGGCACATGCGACGACTAAGAAAAATAAACCCTTGGCTCTTTCTCTGCGACTGCCCGACAGGGAGACATCATCTGGCTACCTAGTTGTTACCAAGTTATTCAGGGACTACTGCACGGCAGTATATAGCGTCGTACCGCCGGACTGGCACCCTATCCTTCAGCCGCAGAATTTCCGGCAGCCGCTTTTACCGCCGAGTTTTCAGTACTGGATGTTGAGGGCCTTTTACTTAAGATGAATTCATACAATTCAATGGGTCCAGACAAGATCCATCCCAGAATTCTCAAAGAAGCAGCAGCTAGTTTGGCAGATCCCTTTTATAAGCTGTTTAAACAGACACTCCAGATTGGCATTCTCCCTAGTGCATGGAAAGAGGCAACGGTCACGCCCATATTTAAAGCTGGCGACTGGCACTCTCCGGTTAGCTATCGGCCAATCAGCCTTACCAGTATTCCGTGAAAGATAATGGGACGCTTATTTAAGCGTATCATCCTTAACCACTTCTTATCAAACTATCTCTTTTCCTTTACCCAGCATGGCTTCATTCACAATCGGTCATGCATAACTAATATGTTTGTTTTCATGGACAGTCTGACGGAGGCCAGAGACAATGGCCTCATCTAAGATGCCATCTTCTTGGACTTTGCCAAGGCTTTCGACCGTGTCCCACACGGCCCCATGAAACCCAAACTGGTAGTCAAGGAGAGGTTTTTCGCCGGATTGTCTCTTTCCTCTATAATAGGACATTTAGAGTTAAAACCGGATCAGACCTTTCTTCTCCTCCTCTCATTTCTGCGGGAGTTCCTCAAGGGTCAGTGCTAGGTTCTCTGTTATTTCTGATCTACACCAATGACCTTCCGGAAAGTATCTCCAGCAACGTCCTCCTGTACGCCGATGACTTAAAAATCTGGAATGCCACTGATCCTAATGCACTACATATTGATCTTGACGCGATTAAGCGTCAGTCGGACGACTGGAGTCTCCCACTAAATGACAAGTTCGCACATATGTCATTCGGTGGCGACTCCGGCAACGCCTTTGTAATTCATGGTGCATTCGGCACAGTAGATATAATGAAAATCGACCTGAAGAAAGATCTGGGTATCTGGTTGTCGTCTGACCTATCTTTTGCGCATCACCACGAGATGGTAGCAAAAAAAGGGTTTGTCTGTCTTAGGATGATTAAGCGCACTTTCCCCCGTATAGACAAGAAAGCGTTCCACATGCTGTACGGGGTTTGTATAAGACCGCTCCTCGAGTATTCTAATCAGGTTGTGTATACCTGCCTGAAGGAAGACATGCTAGTTGTTGAGCGTATCCGGCGCGTGGCTACCAAACTAATCACGGACCTTAGTAATGTCGCATACGAGTCTCGACTTGAAATTCCTGATCTATACCCACTTGAATCTCGACGGCTCCGCTGCGATTTAATTTTCACACACTTCCTCCTTAGAGTAGACCTCGTTGATCAGTTCTTCGCTGTAGCGAATGATGACGGTCGGCGTAGACATAACATGAAGATTTTCAAGCTTTGTCTCCGGACCTTTCTTAAGCAGCAATTTTTTTCCTACAGGGTTGTTAACTTCTGGAACAGTCTTCCTGCTGATGTCGTCAGTAGCGCTTCTAGCGATTGCTTTAAAGCATTACTTGACTCTCATTTTTCAAAAAGCCATTTATATGAGTGACCTTAGTTTATTTTGTGATATTTACTGTAATTCCCAAGAGCGGTGCTGCACCCGGTTTTCAACGAATGCCTTTCGCATCTGCAGACGCCCGCTTGACAATGAACAAGAAAAACCGACTGTGTCCGGGACCCTTGGGCCTCTGCCTCAAACCCGTGTATCAATCGCTGAATCGCTGACTTCATTGATCAAAAGTTCTAAGTGAAATGTTACTGCAGCTGCGTGAGTATTCAAGCCGCCGTCAACCTCCTCCGTATCAACCCCCCATTGATAGTCATTCTGGGTGTATCGAAGTCCGGGTTTGAAAACAGAGGAAGATGAAGCGTTGTTGAAATCTTTCCAGTCGGTTTGCCAAGTAGACTATTGCGTGCTCGTTTTGGGGATCGTAATGCCCTTAAGATCAACTGGCGATTGGGATCTGTCAGGGGCAGTAGTTTTGATCACAAATTGCTTAACCCAGTCAACAATTTCACACTGACACAGCATGTTAGAGGGAATATGAGATCCCGACCTGGTCAGATAACTTCAACGCTAGACGTAATCACAACTCGTCGCAGCAGTGACGCCATTAACTTGTTGTCTGCGGTACAATTTGGAAAGAAGGACCGCAGGAAGATTTATTTCTTGTTCCAGTGTTCTCTGTTAGCAGAACAGGCACAAAAATTGCAACTTTTTCACCGAATCGACCTTAAGAAACCGATATTAGGGGCTGGTAGAATGACCCGAAACCCAACAGTTTCCATAGAGGACATCGATAGTTTGCGAGCTAATTGCGCTGACAACCCCCGGCCCTCAGAGATAGGAACGTCCCTAAGAAACTAGTCGGAGGAGGGGTTGGAAACCATTGGTTCGCCCCGGGGTCAAGAGAGCTCTCCAATAAAGCACATGACTTGGAAGGTACATATTCAGCAGGCGGAGTTTAAACGCTCCATGATATACAAAAAAAGCTCAAAACGAAGCAAATTAGGTGGCAAGGAATGCTCGTTTAGCTTATGGGCTCAACCCAGCGCGTAATATTAAACAGAACCCCAGGAGGTCTTACGGTTATTATCAGTCCAGGTCCTCTCTAAGAAGGGAAGTAGGGACCACGCTTTCTTATAAAGGAGAGATTATAACGACTGAAGAAAACGTAGTGGACGCATTCATGGCACAGTTTCAAAGTGTTCTTCACTCAGACAATGGAGCATCTGAGCCTCGTTTTAACACCGCGGGCGTGGCCATGGTGGATGAAGACAATGCGCCCCAAGTGGTTGGGCGAGCGATATCCCTCACAAACAGCACAAAGTCCGCAGGATCGGACCACATCCACCCGGCTATCTTAATACCTGCAGCCAGATTACAGGTGTCGCCTTTTGCCCAAATGTTCAGTTTCATATTAGAAACAGGGGTAGCTGTGAGGGACTGGGAACAGGTCACTATAATTCCCACATTCAAATATGGCAACCAATCGGAGGTCGAGAATTACAGACCAGTAACCCCGACTGGTGTCGTCGACCAAACCTTTGAACGCATATTACGAGAGAGGGTCTGCAGGTTTCAATGCTTTCTGAAAGGCGGACCCTCCCTTACTAATCTGCTGACGTTTTCAGACACTACCACGGAGAAGTTGAATAGAGGGAAAGCGGTCAAGGTGTGCTACCTAGATTTACAGAAAGCCTTCGTTTTCGTCAATCACAGGCTTATGGGCTGGAAACTAGGAGAAGCTGAACTATCCCCAAGAATCTGTCGGTGGATTCAGACTTTTCCATTCGGAATGTCGTGTAAAGTGAGAGCAAGAGGACTACTGTCAGACAAAGGTTCTCCTTTGAGTGAAGTACCTCTGGGGTCAATCCTCGCAACTCTGCTCTTCCCGGTATATATAAGCGACCTGACAGACAACCTGGTCAGCACATGTCACCTGTATGCAGATGACAAAGCTAGTGTGAAATGCGTCAGGCTTATACGTCCCCCAGAAGGGCACTCTAAAGATATGTGAATAGATATTAAGGTGGGATTTGTCACTCAATGTTCTCAAAATTCATATGCTCTCCATTGCTTCCCAGTCGACTCCCAGGTATATAAGATACGCACATGGAAAGACAAACGAACCAGCAACAAAACAGCAAACGAGAGACTTAGGTATCCAAGTTATTAGCACTTTTGCCCCATCTGCTCAGTGTGCTGCAGCGGTGACAAAACACGACGGGCGTCATATCGACCGAGATCAGCGACCGCCGACCCATGTCCAGCAGTGTTCATCCCACTCTAACCGGCCATAGTTCGCCCTCCATTCGGAATATCGTGTCTAAGCTCAATCACCGTATTTCAAAGAGGACTTAGCTGTTCTCGAAAAAGTACAGAAGCTCGCCACACGTATGGTATGAGGCATGAAGGGTCTAAGTTGTCAAGACTGACTAGGCTCGTTTAACTTATTCTCGCTCGGATGCCAGCGGGTAAGAGGAGACCTTATCGAAGTGAACAAAATTACCCAGCACACAGGGGCAAGTTCTCTGGCATGCTTGTCTGTGATGCGTCAGGACAGAGATTTTAGAGGTAATAGGTTAACGATCAAGAAAACGAGATCACGGTTGACGGTTCGATTTAACTTTTTAACCAACCAGGTAGTCAATTCGTGGAACAAACTGCCTGCGAAGACTGTTGAGGCCTTCAGCATAGATGTATTCAAAAAAGAGCTAAACAAATGTTGCAGCAACCTTTTTTCTACTCAGCGCTGAACGAAGGATGATCTGCTTTTGATTCAGGGCATCCAGGATTTGCCATCTTTTTTCCTTTATCCCTACCATTGTACTACTACCGAACGCATCCGCACCGATAGAAAACGCAGTCTGGTCAATCGGTAGATTACACCAGTTGGACATCAGGACGCCAACCGGCACAGACCTTCATCGAGTCTTGGATCTGAAAGTGCAATTGAGCTTCGGTTTCTAAATAAACGTTGAGTAACCGTTCCACGTCGTCAGAAATGCAGTATCCATGGGTCGTAGTTATTTTTCGTGAGTCGTTTTTGCACTTTTTGTATATACGGTTCCGTTAATCTTATCTGTACACCTGTTCGAAAGCGTCATAACTTTTTGAGTTTGATCGTGAACAGAGACAAACGGGAGTTACCGCGCATCGTCTCTGTCCTCTTCATTTGTGTGGATTTTGGGGCTGACAGTTGCACGGCAAGATATTCTAGCTCTGCGTATCAGCTGATCAATCGACGTTCTACGTTAGTCATCCCACGTCAAGTGTGAAATTACCTACTTGTTGTCCGCCAAACCTGCTCTCTGGCGTTGTCTTTCTCTCGTGTAGTAGCCTATTCAATTCAGCGGACCTTGACCTGTCAGTGAGTCGTTCCTATCTTACGGATAGGTCCTCTGCTTCATTTGTACACACGCCATTTTTGCCTACCCGTTACCGTTACGACTCTTCTTTGGCGCTACTATATTTTGGTTATTTTTATCATTCGATTTATCAGGCCACTAAACATGTGAACCGCTGGAAGGATGTGTGTGTTGAATGGTTGTGTGCTGAATGGTTGTGTGTTGAATATGGCAGTCAGCCACCCAGCGCTTCAAGCAGTGTACACCGTGTCATCGTTCGGTAGTGATATGACCATGATCCACATCCACATTCGAAGTGGTTGAAAGAAAGGGCCAGCAATGACTACAGCTGGAATTAGAAAAGCTAGCACTAATATTAACGCCAACACTGAATAAATGTGAGTAAGCCTGACCTTCACATGTGGTTGATGCGAAGTGCCTGGGTTTAGTAATATGTGGTCAAATGTAAAGTTTGTATGCAAGGCCAACCAAATTAACGACGCAAATGTTCATGCTGACGGTAGTGCACACTCACAAATAGACGTCGAGAACTTGTAGTTCCAAGAGAATCACACCATCCGCAATACTCACCTTGGTAATAGTAAGTGGTTGAGACGTTTTCTAACGTCTCTAGGGCGGCAGATTGCACGATCTTTTCCGGAAGAGCATCGCCGGTCGAGAACAGTTAGGTAGCAAAGCTGTCGCCCGTACACCAAGCAACCACGCTTTGCGTCTGATTTGAACGTGTGTTCTCTTACGTTACTAGTTCCTGTCGACTAGAAAATGGTTCGAATGGACTGATCGCTTTTAGCCGTGGTTTCAAAGGGGAAGTTCACATCTCACCTGCCTGTTAGCTAGTAGGGCCAAGCTATGGGGCTCCAGTCAGTCTGCACAACAGTAAGAATGAAAATGAACAACATTCTCTGCGCATCATGGCAGTAATTTGGGAAGTATAACTCCTTTTCAAGTAAGTGGTGCATGTTTATATGCTCACCTTCAGTAACGACCTCAGTAGGTTACTGAAAATATGTGTAAACCATTTTGTTAAAACATTTTTAGTAGCCGACTGAGTGCCGCCATCTTTCCGCCAGTTCTCTGAGCCAATACCAGCCTATTAGCATAAGGACGAAATTGTGCTTAAAAGGGAGCCTCACTTTATTTTTCCTGAGGAACAACCGCGAGCAGTCACTCACAAATCGAATGAAGTTTATTATCCACATGTCGCACTTGCATAATTTTCCCCCTGTTAACATTGAAAGGGAGGCTACTGCCCACCGAGCACTGTTGCACAGCGTCGAGCTCATGCTTCAGATAAGTGAGGATTTCAGCAGCTCACAAAGTACGACACACTTTCGTGTTGTCCACATATATATGAGGTGATTAACTAAGTGCTCATCAGTGGGCACCGAGAAACACCCCTGCGAACCTCAAAAGCGGCAGACAGCTTACCGGTGACCCTCACTGCATACATCCTGCTCAGTAAATGACTATCAATCATTACGTATAGTTGACTCTTGGAGCTCACAGTTGGTGGCTAACCGAATGGAGTGCAGTGGTTAGATCTGTCAGAGGCTTTGGTAAAGTCTAGTGGTGTAAGATCAGTTAAATTGAACTCCTTCACAGCTGGGGTTCAGAGGTTGACCGCCACCAATAAACTACCGACGTGTAGGCAAGCTTAACAGAATCTGAGCTGATGGGTCGTTAAAAGGTTCGTGGAATCAAGTCACGCTGTTATGATATTATCCGCCGCTATTTCCATCAACACGGAAGTAAATGAAAGCAGTGTTATATAGGCTTGGTTGCCTTTACCAATGTTAGGAGGTCTTAAGAATGTGTGCAATGCGGCAGTGATAAGGCTTTCAACCTTAGACGTAAGTGGAAGTGGTATTCCAGAGGAAGGCGCGGCAGCAATTCTATCGTAGCGATGTGAGTAAACTACCTCACACACAATGCCCTCGCAAACGCAAACGCGCATTCTTGCCAACTGTATGCCACAAAATACGTGGAATCTGTTCGGATGAGCATATTTCCCTGAAGCTTAATTTCATCAAAACAATTAATATAAAAAATGGATGTGTAATTCGTTTCATTTGCAAACATTCTGGTCTACTCGACTCCCGAGAAGCCATCACAAAGGTGTCACGGATATCAGCGTTTGCATCTCCACCCTACAAATGGGACGATGTAGCATCCCTTATGTGGTAACTAATAAGAACAGCGCCAAATCTTGTCTATTTGTCAGCCAAGTCCATTTTGGCGCAGAACAGCTCGCGAACCCTCAACTCCAAAAAGGGACACGGTGAACACACACTCCACATCAAGCACTATCAACTAATTTGCCTATATCTGCGGCTTGTACAGCGTTGGCTGTACAGCGAGGACCCTCCACATTCGAATCGGTGAGCACCTTCCTAGCTGGCACCTGAATGGCAAAAGTGAGACAGCAAACGGCGCAGTTACAAAGCGCTTACAAGCATCTGGTCGTGTGGTAGATATCAAAACTCCTCGTGCCATTTGTCAAGCAATCAATGAAACGTTTTAGCGCTGTCTGAATAGCTCGTGATACGCTGTATGGGGCAACAGTTATATGTTAAAAAACATATGGTTGTGAACCTGTTGCTACCTTGATAACACGTTACTTAGATTGAATGTTCTTCTTATTCGAATATCTTCATTACTATTTTTGTTGTCATCTTGCAAATGTCTTATCGTCTCTTCTTCCACAATCTACTGTCATTTTTCAACCACGTGACTGGATGATGATAAATCACTAAATGTTTCCCCGTAGATACCGACGTGTCAACTCGCCTACGCTTCATCTAATGTAAGTAGCTTGGAACGGCGAACGCAGTGATGCTCGAGCATACATGTTGCATAGCGATCCTTGCGCTCCTTAGATTTATTCAAAGAAAATATTACCTCAAATCTGCCGATGCTTGATGTTAACAGTGATCACCACCGTTTACGTAGTTTGGAAGCATCATTAGTTGAGGAAAGTGGCCTCAGTTTTTACTAAAAATAATGGCTATGTTAGTATCATAAACAGTAGCATATTTCAGCATTTGGTCCAAGACATGGTTACAGCAGATTCCGTTGTCCACGGATAATCTGGTGAGAAATCTGCCAGCGGCTAGACAGCAGTGTATACAGTGGGGTTCCCCGTACCTTGAAGGAATGAGGGTAGAAATTTAGCCTTCCCAGGCCATCGGACGGTGTAGGGCTACCGGATAGTTGCTAGCTGACGGAAAACCGTTCGATGGCGCAAGGTGATCATTTCCTACGAAACCCCGGACTTTAATAAAAAGGGTACCTAGTTCTCATGAAAATATCTGACCAAGTGCTAGTTGATGAAGGCTAATACAGTTGACGATAAGAAAACTAGTGTGTCACCCATCTCATAATCCAGTCCTGAATCCAAATAAATCGGGAAAGCTTTACACTATGTTCGAACACATGACCAAACTTTAAAAAAGCCATCAATAATATAGGATATAAGAAAAATGATATTTGCCAAAATGGATGGATAATGAAAGGCATCTGAGAACAGCAAGTTTCTTTCGGTGAAACGGCAATTAAATGGCCAGCGCATCGGCTGTACTCAATATAATTGTGCATCCATTTGAGCAACGTCGCCAATTTTCTGCATCGTAGTGCCTTAGAAAGACTGCTGCTAAGATGTTTAGTATACCCGGTGAGAAGACCGGTGTAGTCGCTTAGAAAATGTTTACGTCAATTATCGTTTGTTGTCGGTGAATAGGCTAGAAGCCACCAGGCGAGTCACATAGAAATTCCGCACAATGTTTCACTTACGTGGGTTAAGACTGGTAAAGTAGATGTCCGGCGTGCTAGAAGCTTCGGCAGAAATTCCATAAAACGAGGAAGCAACCGCGTCCTTCCGATCGAATCTAAGTGATTACAGTCACCAGAGAGCCTTTGGAAACCAGCAAAAGACTGTCATGGGTAGCTTTAGATTTAATCTAAATTTGCCAGACAGCCCGTTCGTGCGGACAAGCTTGGTAGTTTTTTACACTACTGTTCGATTATTTTAAGTATCTCGTCGCTTCTCGTCTGAAACTGAAGGGAGCTATTCCAACAAATTTGTGGTGCACGCAAAAGTAGGGGTATCACCTCAAAGGAATGGTATTGGAATGATTAGGAAAAGTAGTCGCATGGGACAGAGGCAGTAGTCTATGTTGTTGCGCTTGTTGAAATAGGGCCCCACACAGAAGTGCCGTTGCTCTCGGAGTTAAAAAAACAAAAAACGGTTCGAACGGCCATCCTCGAGGGATCACACTGAGGGAGTAGTAGAGTCCACTGTTACACCATTGATGAATCCTAGATTGCACCAACATAACCTTAATTGGGCCCGAAGTGGTAACACACAATTGCAGTATTGACTGCGAAACGCAGCACCTATTGATACCTTGGATTTTGAATGGACGCGTCCAAAATTCGACCAGCGTTCAGTATGTTTCTAGATCGCTAAACAGCCGATTACAAACGAGAACCAATGGTCACGGAGACGATCACATGATGGGTCGTTAGTGTGCAAAGTACTAAACTAAGCAAGAAGGGACAACATGCACCGATAACGAACCCGCCAAAATGCACAAGGTCCGAAACAAGTGTAATACGCAAATACGGTAAAGTACATCAGGGCAGGGATAACAAACTACGTATCAAAATATTTGAACATACGTGGCTCCTCGGCAGTACACAAACATCTGGTCGTGTGGGACACTTCAAGCAATATTCACATTTTTGAATCATTCGTAGATCGTGTGATCGAACCTGATGGTAGTAGTTACGGATGTAGATATAAGGTGGAAACAAAAACTAAGGGAAAAGTTTGAACAAAGCAGTTAGAACACGAACACTGGTAGATGCAAGCATTTCGTATTGACTCGTCAGTACCAAATTTACAATAACACGGGTGCGTATTTTATAACAGCTAGAGGGGTGGATAATCAATAAGCGGGTTAGGATAGGTCATTAGGTCCAGGGAAGGGTCAAGTTAGGCTCCCACACGTCAAAATGTTTGTGCATTACTTCGCTTATGTAACTGAAAGGAGCGGAAGAAACGGTGCTTAGGCGTTCACTTTACAAGACGATTGTTGCGTTCTCCAAAGAAAACACTGTTACACTGGGATACTAAAATATTAAAAAAGAAACCAACGATTGATGAAACAAACAAAGGCAGGGAGCATAGTCAACTGTTCCTTACTTAACACTAACTAGAACATATATACTGAACGCACGTAGCCGCCTAAGCACTTATTTTAACTCAGGTAATACGAATTTCGCAGTGAACACAATGTGAAGGCTTTTTGGAAAATTCTGTGTCTGTTACTTTGCTTATTCAGATTGTTGTATAGGAACCTCTATTTTTTATCGTTGGGTTTTTGCATGCGTTACGGTGGTTTAAGCAGGCGGCTGGAGAGGAAATTTTGGGCTTGGTATAGTCTGTTGATCGCACGGTTTTAACTACTTAAACAGACGCGTATGCAGAAAATCAAAATATGCGTGAATACAGTATGTATGAATTGCACACCGGGATGATGTCTGGACGATGATGATCTCCCAGATGTATGGTTAACCTAAGCGACAATGTAGGCTTTTGGGATGAAAGTGCTATCAGTCACGTTTGGCATCAATATTCCAAAACAATTGGGTGTCGTGTTTTTAAGTGGTGCTTGCAAACACTTCTGATACCGTCAGCAAAAACGGTTTACCATTTTTGATAACGTCAGAAGTCGCGTACACATTAAGAGAGATGGCGCTCCAAGGACACTTTCGTCAGTCATCTTGCTGGAGACTGGTAGCAACAACGTGCAACCTTGTCTAGTTTTTACTGCATGTATACAACCTTCAAGGTGGTAAGAAAACTAACAAAGCAAAGGGTTGCACATGACAAAGAATGCGACCTTTCCCAAAAGACACTCGTGATGCTCATCGTTTAAAGCCTCCTTATCAAACAATACGATAGTAACTGCATCTTCGGAGTCAGCTGATGAGTTTATGAGATCAGCGAGTTTCAACTATTACATCATGCACGAACGCTTCTTGGGGGAAACAATCATAGGTATGTTTCAGAAAGAAGTAAGAGTTTAACCTAGCAGCAAGTATTTATTCTTCTACCACTGTCGAGCGATTAAAATGTAATTAATGATATAGCAATTTTCTGTAATTTGTTGGCTGGTCACTCTGATAACGAGAGATAATTACATAATTTTGTCCACCGAGATGGAAAAATACTTGAACCTAGATACAATGTTTGGGTTAAGTAAAAAATAAACATTTTGCCACCATGTCTGCGAATGAGGGATTAGACGACCTGAGGATCGGAATGACTGGCAATTGCCTGCATATATTCGAGACCCCCATGAAAGCCACTTATGAACGCACTTGCCCTAGCCTGTGAAAGTGAAGACAGTGAGTTATCTTCAGTGTTGAGAGAGGAAATAAATTGCTGCTTAAAAGCCACACAGATTGGGTTTAAAGCCTTACCAGTGATGTTGCTCTGTAAGGTGATTTCTGAAACACCTGGGCCAATCACTTTTTACTGCATCTCGCCAGATGCATCATCTTCACGCCTTCCTCCTTTCGGTGATGAACGTGTTCTCATAGCTTCATAATCAATAAGCGCGTTACGCACTTCTATAATGAATGAGAAACCATGCTTTTGATGGTGCAATTTATCAATTTTCTGCTTATCTCTAGAGTGCGAGTGCCATATTTTTCATGCAAGTCGCATTTATGGAACTCTGCGGGTTTATGGTGTGAACACAGAACGTACATAACTTACCAAATGTCTGGGTTGGTAAGAAAATTACTCTCCTATTCGAAGGTCAATGTTAGGCGGAAAAAGCGTTGCAACCAATGGATTTGAGTTGATGACAAAGTGCAACTAGCATTTTCGCAACGGAGCTGAAGTGAAACATGAATCTGCCTACGTTGTTATGTTGACTGTTTCAAGGCGTGTGTAGTGACATAGGAGACACGTCTTTCAAGCGAGATCTGAGGGACGATCTGATCTGGTAGGAGCCAGAAATTGCCGGCGTCACCCATGCGGTTGGACGCAAGCGAGAAACAGCGTTTTGTAAGAGTTGTGAAAAAGAACTCAAGTATTTGGTGTATTAAAGACTACGCCAGTCGGTCCGTGTTGTGAAATTAAGATCCATACATGGTTCATTACATTGGCAACGTTGAGTACGCCGTCACGCTTGACGTTAGACTTTCTGTCGATGAGTCAAAAAAGTAACTCACAACAACTAAAGCCATCATCCCCATTGAAACAAGGCTTGTCGGGTGTTAGTCCCGGACGTCTAGTCAGTCCTAGAGATATGCATAATCTATTTGCGACGTTGGCCGATAGGCTGGGTCTAGAATCTGAGCACACTGAGTAACCGGTCCCGATTCAAAGGGAAGCACGATCATATTGGCGAGCTTCTTATTAACATGGTGCTAACGTACGAGAAAAATAATGAAAAACTAAGTGGAGCAAATATATCAACAGACCTCGATATTGGATCCACCAAATTTGCAAGTCATAAGAAGGAGCGTTTCACGTATAACACGATCAATAAAGCAAGACACGCGATGGCGGGGTAACAAAACGCAGGTGAAATCAAAGTACACATAAACAAAGGTCCACCTGCGGAAAGTACGGAAGGACAGCTATGCGAGAACATGTTTCGACAAGCAAACCATATCAAGCTCTATTAACATGTCGAGGTTAACGTTCTCGGTAAAATTAGTTTTTTGCACAAAAGATCCAAGCGATTGTACCAGTATTTGCAAAGAGGGCTGGCTATCTTTACCAGTAAGATTTCGAGTGCAAGAAGAACTGTAACCAGCAAGGGAATAAAGAAAGACGGGGAGCGTGGTCACCGGCAAAGTGGGATTGCGGTGGCCCATACATTCAAGACAGCGTATATAACTTACTTTCGCGACATGCCCTGTGAATTAAACGGCTCTGAAATGAATACATCTGTCCGACATCAAGTTCCAGATTCTGCGACTAAAATTCCACTCCAAGGGACAAACTCCCATTAAATCTAATGAATTTGTGCTTAACACACGGACGACACACTATTTCTTTCAGGTTATCTAAGATGGCGTTCAGACGTGTGGGCTGGCATTCGCCTTGTCCTAAACGGGAGAAGCATATCGCGGACCACTTTCATGCATTTTGGTGCAAAACTTTTGATTGGTGATTGGATCGTGCTGCCGCGTCAGTCAATGCAAAGACATACAGACTTTTCAAAGAAAGTGGTTCAGATAGATTGAGTTTCTGTTATCTCTGGCGTTGCATTTTAGTTGCTAGATAGAGCCCCCAAAAAGAATCACTGCACGAGAGCTATGCAAACGTTACATGCATGCCGGTTCTTTGGGAGTCATGCGGCACGTCATTAAAAAAGCCTTGAAGTGCTGCAACGGACGGGTGCTTCTGCTGTTAACAGGTTAATATTTGGTTATGCAATTTTGAGCATCCTGGTTGACTTGGCATAAGGAATGGAAAAAGAGCTACAATCGGACGCCACCAAAAGAAGGGCTCTAATTATTCTTCCCCTCCTTCGACCTGACTCAACAAAGGTTGATTGTGTTTCCGGTTTTCGGACAAGTGCCCCCATGGACGCTCAGTAGGAGGAAAGCTTAAGAAAAGA
This sequence comes from Paragonimus skrjabini miyazakii, assembly GCA_014338405.1. Lineage (NCBI taxonomy): Eukaryota > Metazoa > Platyhelminthes > Trematoda > Plagiorchiida > Troglotrematidae > Paragonimus > Paragonimus skrjabini miyazakii. The sequence goes on from JTDE01003612.1 coordinate 25,624, forward strand.
CTAGGCTAATATACCGACCACGTGGACAATGCATGAAAACATTTTCCGAAGCCACCACCAAACCATCTCACTCAAGGCTGTGCAGCGACATTTCAGCCTTTCATCGCCTGCAAGAGGTCTGTACATTTTAATAAAAGGGCCTGGTTACAGCAGTCACCATCCGAGTTGCACTATACCATAATCGAAAAGCACAAGATAAGAATTCACCTCCTAAGTGGAGCTTTGAGTAGCTTCAGAGACCCGTATATTTCCACAGTGGTCATAAAATAAACATGGCTAAGACTGCGCACAGCGCAAAACCCGGCCCAAGATAGCCACTAAAGCTGACAGGAAAACGTAAAAGGAGGTGTACAACAGGCAGGAGAAATGTACGCATGATCTGCTTATACAGGACCTATTTTTAAGGCGGAAAATCCTAAGATTTATTGAAGGGCCCTTGCGCTTCTTCGAAACAAGCAGTGGAGGCTAACCCACTTCTCCGTTTACAGACAGGACTGCACGGATCGGCGCGCGGGTAGAGGTGTCTTGTTGCTGGTAAGTAATCAATACAATCAATGTGAGGCCCCTTCATCAGTAAACACCCCGAACGTACAGGCAATTTTCTGCTACATTTAGGAGGATAACAGGAGACTGCTTTTTGCAGCCTCTATAGGGGACCACTGGCTGGCAATGACAAAGATGAGCCTCTGCTGAATGTCTTAAACGCTCTAGTTAGTGATTCAGCGAACTTAGTGGTAACTGGAGACCTCAATCTCCCGAACATCTCTTGGGACCAGGATGGGTACTCCCGAAGGAATATTCCTGGACTGGTTGCACTCCAATTCGTTAAGTCAACATGTTCGGATGCCTACTCGGTTCCGACACGGGTATGCACCACCCGTGCCGGACCTAATAGTTACTCGACATGAACAAGGTATTGTAAACTTGGAAAGTGAGGCTCCGCTTGGGGAGAGCGATCATTGTATTCTGAGTTTCGAAGTCCGCGCGACAAAAACCTCCGCTGAAAAAATTTGTTCGGAATTTCGGTCGATTGTATGTTGCACGGCCCTTGGAAGTGGCATGGAGCATGTTCTGGGCTCCTGAGGTGGAAAACGCTTCTCTAGAAGATATGTGGAAAGTCGTCAAAGAAGAGTTTATAGTACTAATGGATAAGTTTCCACCCCTAGTACCAAGAAGAGCTCGAAATTGGGCACCCTGGTGGAAACAAACGGTGCGTAGAGCGATTTTCAACAGAAACAAATGTCGAAGGGAATACAAGAAAAACGAAAGCCATCTTAACTGGCCAAAGTATAAAACTTGTAGAAATGCAGCCTGCAAGACCCACCGCCTGGCAAAATACCGCTTTGAAACAAGCCTTGCGCGCAAGGCAAAAGCAGCTCCGAAGCACCTTTACTCGTATGTTCAATCCAAGGGAGCCCGCAGGCAAGAAGTAGGAGCCCTGTTGACAAATGATGGTAAACCAGCCATCGATGAAACAGAGAAAGCCAAGTTTCTCCGCGAATTTTTCCTGGAGGTTCACAGGAGGGATGATGGCAAGATTCTGCCATCATTGATAAAGTCCTGACCTCTCGGCATAATGAACAATATAGTTCTAACCGAGGAAGAAGTTGGGAAAGTCCTAGGCTCCCTTAAGCCATCAAAATCCGCAGGAGCTGATGGCATCCATCCGGACATTGTTCGGCCATTAGCGGGAGTTCTTCAGCATCCACTATGGAACCTGTTTACAACTTCCCTAAAAGAAGGAAAAATCCCAGATGAGTGGGGCCTAGCCACAGTGGTCGTTATTCACAAGGGGGCTTGCGAGACAAACAAAATAATTACAGACCACTGAGTCTGACGAGTATAGTTGGAAAATGCCTGGAACAGCCAATTAGGGACAAAGATTCGTATCTTGTTGAAAACAGCCTTCTTAGCATCGCACAACACGGTTTTCAGAAAGGGAAATCATGTCTATCCAACCTTTTATACTTCATGGATAAGGTCACGAGACGATTGGATGAAGGCCGGAAAATCGAGGTTTGCTACTTGGATTTCAGCAAAGCCTTCGATAAAATAAATCACCGTTATCTCATCCACAAAATTTAGTGGTTTGGTATCTCCAACCTAGTGGTTGACTGGATAGAGGATTTCCTACACAACAGGGTATTTAAAGTAAAGGTTGGAAGCGTATTCTTTGAGGTAGGTACAGCCCATAGTGGCGTCCCTGAAGGATCCGTTTTTGGTCCTCTCCTGTTCCTGCTGTTAATAAATGATCTAGTAAGTGGGCTCAGCAACCTTTGCTTCGTATTCGCAGATTATTTTAAGATAGCAGGGTCTACAAATCGTGCCGCATTAACACGGGATCTGAAGGCAGTAGCAGAGTGGTCTCTTAAATGGGACCTTCCATTGAATGCCTCCAAGTGCCAAATGGTAACTGGAAGCTCTGAACCCCTTGAAGTACCCGGTCCGCAGGGTAGAAAAGGCCCGAGACCTAGGAGTATTGATCAAAAGCGACTTCAAACCCTCAGCCCAGTGTGAAGCGGCTGCACATAAAGCCCGCAGTGAACTGTTTAGACCTAAGCGAGTTTTGTCTAACAAGCAACCGAAAGTATTCCTGCAGCTATACAAAGCCATTGTTCGACCTTACCTGGAGTACCGCGTGCAGGTGTGGGCTCCCCACCTACGTAAAGATATCCAACGCATTGAAAGAGTACAACAGCTTGCAACTCGAAGGATTATGGAATTTAAGGGTAAACATTATCATGATCGTTTAGGGGAGCTCGGATTGTACTCCATGGAAAGGAGGAGAGTGAGAGGTGATCTCATCGAGACCTTCAGAATACTGAAAGGCATAAGTGGCGTAATGTCCACAAACTTGTTTGTACAAATGGGTCAAGAATCCCTCATCAGAGGTCACAGTCTCAGACTGATGAAAAGCAGGACTGGTTCAGACATACGAGCAAACTTCTTCAGCAGCCGGATAGTGAATGTGTGGAATAAACTCCCAGATGAAGTAGTACATCGCGATAGTGTGATCTCATTCAAAATGCGGCTGGATAAAGTGTGGCAGGGGATCTTTCCAGATATTCTCTAGCATAGCGGACAAGACTTGGCAGGTAGCGGTAGCATACAGGTGTGTGGCAGCGCAACCGCTCGTTTTTATCTTGAAGTCAGTGTTTCAGGTCACATCTGTGACAGAGTTATCATGTAAGCATGCTCACATGCCGTAGGTAACGTATATGGTCAAACCTTCCATTGTAATGTATGGTGTAGGGAGCATAGGTTTTTCAGGTTGAGAATGGAGGCTGGTCGGATGGCATCACCCCAGTGTTTCCTGGGCGATAGTACTAATGCATTTCTCAAAATGGCAACCTATCAACCTGTGAACATTTCAAGTCCATGCACACTCCCCCTTTTCCGGTCTCACATACCGCGGTGTTTTCATATGGTTGGGATGTCTGCTCGGCACAAATTGGGAACCTCTGATCGGAGACCAAACTGCTAAAGCGTTTAACCCTCGTCGTCTGCAGACCAGGAGCGGTGATATCACGGGTGGCAACTAGAGCAACCTGCACTCAGTTCCACATCGCTGTCTATTCAGGGGTTGTGGGTTGAAAGCAGTTCTCTTCTCGGTAGCTACACTCCACCTCACTTCTGAGTCCCAGGCTGTCTACTGGTGTGACAGAGAGGACAAAGCAACGTGACCCAAAAAGAATTCATTCAGTCCGAGAAACGCTACACATGACATTAAAAGATAAAACCCAAACTAGGTGCCGTCGTGAAAACAAAAAAGGGGTGCAGAGTAAAATTGGTTATGATTGGTAGATATTAGTTTTTGCCAGAGATGGATGTCCGTTTATAACAGTGTGAGTTGCAGGTGACCAGTTCTTTTTTAGTGCTTTTTTCTACACGTTTTTGTTATGGGGTAACGAGTTAATAGAGTTACTTGCTGTTTAGAAAAGGCCTCCACAGTTGATAAAAGGACTGCACGCTTAGGGAAAGATGAGGGCCAAATACGTCTGGGACAACATACCCACGGAAGTGTGCTCTTCTGGTGATCTTGTCAAGAGGAGATAGAGTTGGAGATGTAACTAGAGGGTTTGCCGGTGCCTCCTCCATGGAGTATACTACTACCTGTCGGTCTTGTCTTTCACGGTTTAGGTCCCTTCTAGTGTGGAGAAAGCATACGCCAATTATCATATATTTGAGCAGCCATTAGGGGTTGCGATTATTTTTCTTTCATTCTCCCCTCCCTCATTCTTCTCGCCTACATAGATTACTCGATAATCAAAACGGGCTCGAAATCGAAAAGCGGAATCTGAAAAATCCGTCATTCCCGCATCAAGTGGGACAGTCGCAGCTTTGGGTGCTGTTCTCCGGCATTCTGGTGCAAATATTCCGGACGCTTCATTGGCAACAGCCATTTCGTCCTGTGCAAATTGAACTTGAACTTGCAAAATTCCCCACAGACGTTTTTGACGCTCAGATTTTCTATTTAGCCCCCTTGCATATAACTCCCACTTAAGTTTACAGCCTAATCCTACGTATTCTCCTGCCCATATTGTTTTACTGGTTCTGAGGGCATTGTGTGACCTATTTGCTTTCATTTGGCATGCTTCGCCGGAGATGAACCTTTCGTTTTTCTTGTCAAAGGAACGTGTGGGGTAACTCCTTGTACTCATTTCCCAAGATTTATTCAGCTTTAAGCGGTATATGTATGTATTTGTAACATGGTTTTACTGTTGACAATGACTAATAATAATAATAATAATAATAATAATAATAATAATAATAATAATAATAATAATAATAATATGTTTCTCAACGCATTTGTGAGAGCCACGCTCGGAGGTGCGCGATCATGACAGATAATTACATGCGGTACAAAACAACAAATGGATGTATAACAAGACAAACATGAAATCTGTTGACCAAAGAAGAAGTAATCAGAGGGAAAATAGTCACAGGTTACAACGTTCGATTTGCACATAAGGAAAGAAGTTGGTTCGTCTGTTCTACAGATTGAGTCCAAAAACCGCGATGTTACATTAACTCACCTTTTACAAGGTTAGGTAAAGACGACGTTTCAAATATTTCAGGGTCAAGCGGGGAAATACGTGCAAATTCATCTTCGAAGTATTTTGCCGTTATTTGACGTAACTTCATTCATAAAAATGTTGAAATAGTTCAGTTTTGGCGAGTGAGGATGGGAAGTTTCAATATCGGGCGAAGAATTGAGCAGACTCCAGCAGGAAACCTCGACGATTGCTCGAAAACGTCAAGAATTTTAAAAATTCGTTAACCGCTCGGCCAATATAGGGTTATGAGCGCCCATTGATCGCGAAAATTTTCCTTGCATTACGGATGCTCGTGGGAATAAGAAAAAGAGCACAATGTCATGTGTTAAATGTGAAAGTGTGAAGTAATCACATGTAATATGAACATTAATGTAATCGTTGTATTTTCTGACAAAAACTTTACGCGATATCAATGCTTTTGTGTTTC
>JTDE01003613.1:7775-32229 GCA_014338405.1 Paragonimus skrjabini miyazakii
TTCGAAAGGGGCCGACTGGAGAGTCTACGGGAATGCGACAGCTACGATCAATTGTGAGTGATGTTGAAGTTGAAGTTTTATTTCTTCCATTTAGCTGTTCTGAGATTTCACCAGAAATTCTAGCTAAGCACAGGATGGCAGATTCTTTCTTCGCTTGCATGCTGTTCGGAGGTGTTGTTTAAACCGTAGTGTGGATTTTATCTTCTACTGCCTCTTTCATATTCAAAAAACTTATGACTGTCAGGTAAATTTTGATTTCTACTTAGGTGTTCCGGTACGTTCTGTGTACGACTGTCACTTGAAGTGTCCATCTAATGCGCGCACGGACAGGCGCGTATCGCAGCTTGACAGACATCATTTAATCTTGCTCACAGGTGCTTCGAGTTTGTAAGTTGTTTGCGTGGGGCCATACAAATATGGTGATATGTACGTGGAATGTGAGTCACGGCTTCCGCCCATCCTGCTGAACGTTGAACGGGAAAATACACTGGGCACTCTGTTCATTGTTGTTTCGGTTGTGCATTGAATACATGCCAGTCATTAGGGTGGATTTTCTGTTCTACGTGACGAATCGGTTTCTGGTGATCAGCCATAGCATCATATCCACATTGGGGCGTTGCTGACATTCGGCACATCTCTTGTGTGACATACTATGAGGAGCTGTTTACCCAGAACTGTAATAAAGGCGAACTCCAACTGTGTTGTTTATCTGTCAACTTTTTCCCTAAAACTATTTTGTTCCGTTACGAAGGCAAAATTGTCCATTATTCAATAGCTACTCCTAGTCGTTTTATGGTTGCGACCGAAAATCAGGTATATACGCATTTAAATTACTTACAAGTAGCGTGTCAGTTTTCGTAATTTGAATGAGGTCTTATTGTGGAAATTCTGTGCTTCGGCTGTATTCGTACCAGTGACAGAAACAGCGTGCCCAAACGCAGCAAGCGGTCTACCAGCTGAACTACGAAGCAACGCAGGGAGCGCAGAAGTTTTCACATTTTGACTCAGTTGTCAGTGCATTCCATCGTGTCATATGAACTCCAACGAATGATCGTATGGGTTGGTTGCTCAAACAAGATTTCTCATAGCTTACGCTGGAAGTCACCGGCACCATGGTTGAGTATTGAGATTGTATTGTTTATATGTAACGTGACAGCTTTCACAACGAAGAATCGATATTTAAGAGCCATTTTCTTCAGTATAGTCGCAACGCCCAGACAATGTACAGAAAATCAATGATACACAGTGTCACCACGTTATTCATTATCCACTTTGAGATGGTATACACCAATTTTTAGAACGTTTCTATTTCAGTCGTTATTCTCACTTTCCCAGTTTTCGTGAGCTGTTTGGAGCATAAAATCCTGCTAAGTCCAAATGAGTTTAATGTGTGGTACATCTTTGTTTCATCCTCCTTTCGTTTACAAAGAACATATTATCCTTGAAGAGGAAATTTTGCTAATCGCATGCTCGAAAGACATCTCATATTCTACATCACACTTTGATGCGGTTTGCAGCCGTTTTCCTTCAGTTTTGAATGGTACGTGTATGAGAGACCAAAAACCCTCTAACAATAGCTTCCGTAGTTTTGTATCTGGTGTGTTACTTTTTGGCACTTTGGTGTATAAGACAGAATTATACATTATAAGGTGAGAATTAAAATAGCCCAGGTATTTCATCTCCTCGAAACTGCCGGAAAACTAAAGTCACCAAAGGCTTGCGTAAATTCTACCTCTCATATGTCCCTTATTCTTTTTCCGGAAACTCTATGCTCCACCCGAAAACTCTAATCCCCACTGTATGTGTAGTTTCGAGTGACCGATTTCTTCGAACACTACACCAGCATATCTCAGTATTTTTCATTTAGGTTTAAATCTGAGTTCCGTGTGGCTCAATCGATAACCATGAAATAACTTTCATTAAGCCATTGTTTTGCTAGACTTAGAACGCACGCTATTTGAGACATTTGTTATATATCTATAAATTTTATAGAGGGAGAAACACTAGGTGCTTATCCGTTCCAGTTTCTGCGTTAATCGGAGGATAAAACTTGTTGAACGGTTACTACATATTAAGTAGGTAGTTGTAACGAATGGGACTTAAGCTAGAAGAGAAACTGTTTCACAGTCTATCAACGGAATAATGCAGCATACTGTTACAAGTGATGATCATACACACAGACTACAGAAACAAACGAGCAGGTACGCGGACCAACACACACACTGTTCCGTAGGAGTGCACTATTGTAGCGAACAAACGACCTAGTTGTAGTGGACATTCACACATGTTCATGTCGGGTTGAGTTTTGGACATCTCAACCGAATCAGGTTTGACCACAGAATGTGGCATTATAATCTGGAGTGTGCACACCCTAACTGAGAAGAATTTATGTCCATATAGTGAACTTTCTATTTGAAACTCGGGTTTAAGAGGATGGATATCCGTTTTCCTATTCCTGGTTAATGGGATGATGTTCGTTGTTGGACCATCAAATGCATTCATAACATTGTAAGATAAAATTAACTCCCCTCTGTTACGCCTGCAGTTCATTTTAACTTGAACTACTGCTGATGGCCTTGCTGAGTAGGAGTACTTTCTGTTGGTCCGTCTCTGATGTTGTCAGTGAGGGCAGTCTAGTTCCAAACACTGGCTGAAAGATCATATGTCTGCTGTTTCGTAAAGACCTATAGTGGAGCTACTTTATTGCGAAAGCGTTCACCGATTCTTCATTCTGCCAGCTTTACTTTATATGTTACAGATACACACATCACGGGACCAAGGCGCCCTACCTAGTGGTCCTAAATCTTTTATATGCAGAAGCTTTCACCTTGTGACTGCTCAGGTGAAAGTAAGCATGGTCTTGGTAGTGGACACATACCCTTGCATTTGTAGACGTTAAATAATAAGTGGCTCAATTCAGCCCGTCACTGCTTCAGTGTGCGTTTGATTTGGCTTTAGTATACAGAAGCAGTAAACAACTGGCAGAAACTTGTACGTTTTTTAACGTTAGCATGTTACCTGTGGGACATGGAAACAGTTGTATCCATGGCCGCATTCGTGTTTATATGGACTTGCCACGGTGACGAAACTCACAAAACTCCTGCGTTTCTAGGCTAGCTCCAATAATTGACATTAAGCCGATCACGGTTTCACCCATACACTCTACATTCGTATTGAACCTGATTAGGTACGGTCAGGCAGTTCTTGAACCGATGCATTTATATAACAGTCAACTGATTTACTGAAAGGTATATTGATTTCTCTTGAGCTTCAGAGATAAGAAGTGAATCTAGGCAATCACGAAAACTATGTGAACAACGTGACATAGGACCATACCGTATGTAACAGCAAGTTGAATTATAGTGAATATCTCAGTTAGAAACGAAATAAAAAAAAGATAGAAGGTAGATAGGTGTAAAAAATAACAGAATAGTTGAATAGTAATAGTGAGTCGAAGAAAGGTCGAAATGTGACCTAGGTTCATCGAATTCTAATGACGCACTCAGTAATTTTTCATGAACAGTTGATTGTAATCCTTTTCGTGACTTATGAGTTCAAGAGGACTGATACATCCAGAACCCGCGCTCATCATAAGAGTACACGGTCAAAGTACCGCGATCGACAATCTCCATAACCCTCCTATGCATCATGCGCTGCTATTTTACGCAGCGGTCATTGGAACCCAGCCCACGTCCCATTTCTCTGTGCAATCCAGTTGAACGCGTATATTCTTACAAACTCCTCCTTACAGTAACGTTAAAGACTTGTATATGTGGTATTCTGAGGATATAATTCCTAGTTAGTAGGGTTGCGCTGACTTACCTTAATTCATGTTTAGTGCGACTAAATGCGCGTTCATTCCGCGCCTGTCCGATGTGGACATTCTAGCTAATGGAACTGGCACATCATCAGCGTAGATTCAATTCCATCATTGTCTGCTTTATAGAGTTTGCTACGTACTCAGATTCACCGCGCATATGGCACACAGGGTCTGCGTTCAACCAAACAAAAGCACAGCACTACCTTCTAATGCATCGGTACTTTGCCTTCCATGTACATACTTTGAATTGTTCACATACAAGTTTAGTGTTAAACAAATCAAATCTGGCCCGCGTTATGCTAGCATTGAGTCCAGCGGCTGGTACGTAGGTAATTTTTTACGTCAGTGGTTGAAGTGAGTGGCGTATTCCAGGCAGCTATGGGACGTAAGTTGCCGGAAGAGTCGGTATTCTCTTTCAGAGTAGGCTGAGTACTGAAAGAGAATCTTATAAATACACCACCGAGTAGTACTTTATGATTATTTATGAGCGATCAGTCTTTCGAATTGCTGCAGTTTTAGCATCTCCCATAACAATATCATGTGTGAACATCATTTCAATTATACGCAACCAGTTTCACTAATCCTAAGCATTAATACCGTCTCGTTAGAAGAAACGCAGGTCGAATCAGTTGTTCTCAGACAAGCCTGCAGAGTGTCTGGACTTATCGGGCGAGCGTTTGGCAGCTGTGCCTAAATAACATACAGTTGGCCTAATATACTGATCTATTTTTCACTGGCATGTCCTTATACGTAACGTACCAACGTCACATTTGAAATTTTGGACGTCGGGAGCTTCAATAAAAATGTCCACACTTACGAGGAAACAGAATGAATGAACATTCCCTTTGGCCGAAAGCAAGGATGGGCAGGGCATGAAAAAACTTGAGTTCTTTATAATGTTCAAGAGTTCATCTGGTTTGGTACAACTAATTTCTTTGAAAAATATAATTTACGATTTTCACATCAAAAGGTGTTTACTGTTTTGCAACATAGTGTATCATACGCATGCCGTCTAGCCTTCTTGATCAAAGTAGAAACATTGGAATGAGAGGGGCTTGTTCCTGCTATCCGAATCAGCCTCACCTCAATGTTGAACCCAACAAAAGGCCAAAACCACTCGTTCTATGCTACTACAATTTCGATGCTTTTCTAAGCTCTCAAGTAATACGGGATGTTTTTTAACAAATCATATGGTAATGAACGCTGCTTCTCAGAAACACTCAGTACCTGACAGACAGGAAAATCCTTGATGTGACACGGTGGTACTTGGCAGAAACTCATACAAAATGTGCTATCGCGGTCGTCCTAACGGAAGACTTTGGCTGCATCTTAAACAATGTCAAATGTTTCAGCTGTCAACTGGCCTTAAAAACAAACTTTGTGGAGTGTATCTTTTCCCTCAGTTACCTTATGTGCTCTTACGCCAATGCAGACTCCCTTGGCAACGGAATGTAGGAGTCCCTCGGAGTTTATAATTCATCAGGACCGGCTGTTGCATGTATTACTGAGATCCGTAGCGAAGAAGAGGTCAAAGCGGGATAAATTGGTTTGTGAATGTTAACTGTATTTCGTCAGTAGCGGAAACATGGTGGTTTACCTCTCCAAGATGACTGTTGTCTGAAAACGTCTGCGATGTATGACTCGGTTTTTCTTAACTCACACGAAACCGTTTGACGCATTTTACATTTCACTGGCAAGTCACTCTGTCTGACTGACATATGCTACTTCTCCACCAGCCTCTTCAATCAGGAATAGCGAGTGGTTGAATAGTGCCATAAATAGGTTACCCAAAAGATGAATATCAAACATGTCCTACTTATAGGCGAGTTTGATCATGCTGAGCGTGACATTGTTTCGGACGTGGTTCACGTTCAGCCAAATTCTGGATGCTTGACTTTCACGCTGCTATCATGCATACCAACTTAACAGAAAACGTTACTGATTTTGTGCGATAGTGAATGTCTCAGAAACCGTACAAGCTAGACTACATTCTAACGAATGAGCCACATACTGTTATTAATTTTTGCACCTGCGTCTCACTAGATTTCAGTGCTCACGGGTCACTACTTTTGTCATACTTGGCGTGGTACACTTGGTAACCCCTATAAGAACCATCATAAATCACGCTGGGAGAGCACGACGTAAAAACTAAGCGATATAAGTTTATTAGAAGTTTCAACCGATGGTTTTCGGAAGTTGATCGAGGTTTCCATAAATGAGGTTGACAATAAGTATGTTAGTGTTAAGCAGCCGGAATGGTAAACAGTAAAATCCGATTAGGCGATGAGAAGTTTGCGAAATATTTGTCTGGAATACTTATCAACGGAGGATAAGTGTGTAGTCCTGTGTTCACAACCGATCTGTTGCATCATTGCAAAACTAGAGACCACTAAACAGTCAAACGCAGCAAAAGTTGTTTTACACTCATACAGCTGCGTGATGGTGATTCAGCATCTCTCTTCACAACCAGTTGGTCATACCAATCGCCCCCAGGAGTAATGCTCCTGGTAACGTCAAGACAACAATCATCACGCCGTATATAGTGTTTCAAGATCTAGGAAAGCTTCTTAATATGGAGTCATCTGGCCGTGAGTTCATTTCCCCAGTGGTACTGTAACATACAAGCGGGCCGTCTTTATTTTGGTTGTTCCTTACACATGTGGGCCAACTGTGGGGAAGCGTGAAGACACCGGAAGCCTGCCTTTTTCCGAAGTAGGGGTCCCAGCAACTGTCCCAGAAAAGAAAACAACACAAACAAGCATGAGCCAAAGGCCCAGTAAGCCATGCACATGGCTTACACAAATGAAAACCAAAACGGCGCTGACAACCCAGCAACACGCTCTGTTACGCTATTCACATTCAACCCGTGTGCACTTGCTAGTTTCAACCGCACGTGACAGTGCTGAAAAAATTTACGGAAAAGCTGACAAGAGCGTTGAGTTATTCAATCATTCAGTTATCCAGGGCAAGCTTCAGAATATCTGGAAAGCCTACGCTTTGTCTCCTAATTTCAAGGAGTGTGAGCGCAGCGATCCTGTTGGCTGAAATCTAATTGTCTTATAAAATTCTGTCTGAAAAGCTTTCAAAAGCACATTTGACGGCCAAAGAAGGACTTACACTGTTAACCAGTATGGATTTTGAAAGAGATGTTGATACTTAGGAAACCTGTTTGTTGCTTGGGCACATTGGACTAAAGTCGCCGATGTAGATGAGCCAGTAGAAGTTATTTTTCCAAATCTTCCAAAATCTTTGATAGATGTAAACACAGTTCTCCGTATAGAAGTTCATTAGTATGGTTTTGATGGTACCTTACTCCGGTGGCCTACAGATTATCTGATATTACTGGATCGTCGTCTTGGTTACGCGCTCAGTCGTTTGACCCAAAACCGAGAAATGAGAAGAGACGCGGTAACCCCGTTTATTGGAAGTGCGAGACCAAATTAGGCCACAGATGCTCTAAATTTTCAGGACGATACGATTACAATAAATGACCGACAGACACAAAGGGAATCAAATGAAACAGTCATGTGCGGCAGCCAGGATGTCAGAGCAACTCACGTTGCAGGGGCATCAGAAAGCAACGCGAGAAAATACAGCCCAGATATCGCACAGGCGTTTGACCGCACACTTGCAATCTGATTGGTTGAGTGGAGCAACACCACTACCCACGACCATACCATCCGAGCTGGGTCGGCCGATCGATCTGGCGTGATGCGTCCTGGTTATTTCGTTGGGAGGTGCACCTCTTAACGGACGCCAATATTTTAACAAATGTGAATGGCCTACTCTCTGCATCTAGCGGTTCACCTTAGAATTCCATTATAGGCCTATTATTGTTCTATGCTTCTTCATTGAACTACCACAACCAGTAGGTTTCTCGATATTGTTATACACCAATAACATGAAAATGGGAAGAATAGTGAACGATATTACTAAAGTGGAATAACCTCAAATTAATCTTCCGAGTTTGTTTAGGTAGGCCACAACTCACAGGCATCCAATTAATTCATCCAAGTGTAGAGCGATGTAAATTGACACTCATCAAACATAATGCGACAAAAAGATAGCTCTTACCGTCCGCGAGCGAGACCTAGGAACCGATGTCTTAGAAGGTCTCACTTTGTATCCTGATTACATCTTCATAGAGAAGAAAGTTGGCATGGCCTTTGCGATACTAACCCGATTGCCTGCGAATTTCCGGCTACAGAGTTTTCTTAATGTTCAGCTCAGTGGTTAGCCTTCACCTTCAGCCAAATGGTCAAGCCCCTCGACTATTCCTCATGCAAGACATTTATGTGATTAACAGATTACAGGGTAGGTCAGCAAAGTTTATTTTACCGCTTCGTTTAATTTTACTCCGGGCGTTTGTTTAACCTGGGTTAGTTGTTTATGTTTATGGACATATTCAGTCTGAGCCTAATTTTACCCGCAAAACGTTTCGTCAGCCGTTGAATTCCATTCTTGTTGTTAATACGATTAGCTGTTTCTGAGGTGACTCGGTGAAGCTGCTGCACCAGAGGAGTCGCGTGAACTACAAACAGTATTGTTTAACTGTTATGGTGTTTCCAATCCTAAATGCCCCTTGAGTCTGTTGTGACGGCACAACCAGCAGATGATCTCTGAGCGAAGAATTGATGCGCACATTCGTGATGCAAGTTCGAGTCTCCAACCGGCCTGGTCATCGAAACAAATCTGGCGTGGGGCGACACCTTTCAAGCCTAATCAACAGATCATAACACTCAGCAAAAAAGAAAAACCGGTTCTCTATGCACAAACGCAAGCGACTGTCATTAATCGCTCGCCGTGGGTTTATCTGTAAGTAGTACTCACGATCCACCTTGCTTCGTACTTTTAATTATCTCATTTAAGTATTATTTAAGTTTTCCGTTTTCATGTTTATCCCACGTTCACTACTGATGAAAGTGTTCGAAATGGATTCCTCTGGTAATTCACGTATTCTGACTGTCCTATTTCAAAGATCATAGAAGCGTTTACTTCATGCTTGTTTGTCTTGTCCTGGTCAAACTTCTCTTTCTATATTCCACTCAACTTGACCATATTTTATAAGATATCCGCACCACATTTTGTACGAATGAAGTCAAACAGTTTGGGCGTCCTGTTTAACATGTTATTGATAAATGGATTGAGAATAACACAACGTTATGAGCAAGTTGTAATACTCTACGTTTCAACCACCTCGGGTGGCCTTCCTCAGGAGTGTTATAATCGATTACAACAGTCCCGAGGAAGGCCACCCGAGGTGGTTGAAACGTAGAGTATTACAACTTGCTCATAACGTTGTGTTATTCTCAATCCACTTGTCATTAACCATATTTTGTTTCATTCTTCCATGATCACTGTCATTTCTAAAACTAAAGTGTTCGTTTGTTTGTCTCCACCTTGTTTGCACTTTCTTTGCATTATGTTGTTTTATTACCGCCTAGTACAGCTTCAGGGGAAAGTAAACAACGTGAGCACTTGGGATCTTTGCTTATCTTACTTCCATAGATCACTGTCCATAAACGGCCGTTTGAAAATGCTGGCCGAACTTTGAACCATTTGTATTGACCAAAAAAGAGTGATAAATCAGTTCGGCAGGGGTTGTTCACAACTATACACTTCTCACATGTTCGGCCTAACTATGCATAGCTTTCCGTTGTTATTCACCAGTCGTGGTCTTACAAATGGCATGCCACATCCCGATTTTAGTTGACTGTGACGGTTTCGATTATGGTGAGCTCAAACCGCTTAGCCGTTTGTGGTTTGTTTGTAAACCAACAGGAAACGAGTGCCGATCCAGAAGGGTTTTTTCTGTAAACAGTTGGTCTCAGTCACCATCACCACCAAAATGAAGGACAGCTGTTTCCATCAAGCCTGGCCTCGTGATCATCACTCATGCCGGAGAATCGAACTCACGGCCATTGAGTGTGTTATATTGTTAGGCCACTGCCACACAATCTACGACAAAATGAGAGAAAACAGCTTAGGAAAAGGATTCGTATGCTCACCTGCAACCAAAGTGACTGGGCAAGTGTATATATAATAATTCTACGATGGCCAATTGTTCCGAGGCTTACTGAAGGGTCGTGGGTCTGATTCCACAGCAAAACTATAAGCGATAGTGATTCATATGTTTATAAATAAGACAGTGATCTTTGTCAGTACAAAAAGTAGGATCTATTCTGACAGAATACGAGGGGAGAATCAGAGCAGTGATCAATCAAGGGTTCGTGTACTAAAAGTAGATCTTTGTATAAATGGCCAAAGTAGACTGAAACATCAATTTTAACGATTAGTTGTTTTAGTCAGTTGGGAAAACTATTCGAAGCTGCATAACGCGTTCCAATGCGTGAACTTCGATAAAAACATGGGTGTTCATTAAGAATTTGTCAACTTATTTTATTTCCAAGAGGTCGGTATAACAAACAAGGTAGATTTCGATGAATCAACGTTTTTAAGCTAATTGCAACCAAATTATTTAGATGCGCCCAGCCAAGGTGATGATCAAACAAGTTAAGTGGCTAACCAGCAAAAGAAAACCTCAGGCTTCACATTCGTAGTTTTTGAAACACTTGGGGTGCTTGATACCACTGTCGAGTTGACGCCACACGCCGAGGTTGACGACAGACAGTCACTTTGGGATATAAATCAATGGTAGTGATGACCACAATAAGTCACTAAACACATAACACTGCCAGAGTTAATCAGGTTGTATCGATAGCTGTATGTGCTAGGTTCATGTATGCTCATATTTTGTGTTTGAAACACCCACAATATCTCTGACTTTAATTATTCGCTTCTAATTCCTAGCATGAAAATCATGCATGTAATGAAAATAGATGAACGGGAAACAAATATTACCAAGTAACCCTTACTCTTCTGATAATTATATTGTCACATCGTTGAACCAATTTGCCAAAAATGACCGCGTGTATTTCACGGAGATGTCATCTACCTGCCTTCATACTTAAACAAGACAGTTGAATAACTGAAGGAATTTGAACTCAAGGGCTGCCGCGCTTTTGTGCCAAACTCAATGGACACTGCTCAAAATGGCTAATGTAATCTAAAGTATTCAACTTGACCAGGTTCGTGGAAACGGTCTCTTGCACGCCTTAGAGCTTGAATCTATATAAAATATGTGCTTAACTAAATCGCCTCGTTTTTGTGATCTTAGACTTATTTCTTCATATAATTATTTGAGCTTAAGACTTTTCGAGTATATAAATTTTGATTGATTCTTCTGTATCGTTCATTTTAACACTGTCTACGGACTACACTTTATCCTGTAAGATATATGCTGTCGTTTAAAAGAAACTGTCCCTCAAACCTGGAGGGATTTGATCGGGGCTATTAGCCTCAGGTGTTGTTAAAATTTAACGAATTTGTGATGATTGACATAAAGATGTTTCCCTATGGATAAAATACTATGAAGCTGCTCGGCGTTGCATTCGTGACTGTTTATAATTCCCAAAATGTCGTTGTTATGCTCAGTGGTACATACAAGAAATCTCTAAGGGGCAACAAATCGATTGTAAGATATGAGAACACTAATATAAGAATGCGGCCTGATATTTATTGCAAAAAAGATAATCCGGATAACATTGAGGATCTTATTGGGCTTTTTACTGACTGACGTTTCGATTGGTTCTTGGAGTATGTTGTGAAGGCAACACTAAGCAATACCTACTCATCAAGCAGTCAACAACGCGCAACGAGCAAGAATGAACGGAGGCCAAGCAGTGCAAGCAGACCTGACGGGCTACCACCAGTAAGTTTGAAAATGTCCTGTGATCATTCATAATTCTCTCGTTGAATTTTTAACAACAATATTGCGCGTGATAAAATTTGTTACGGTTGGGGAATCGCAAATTTCCCCTGCATCGAAGATATGCATTTCAAAATTCCGACCCTCTGCATGAACTTCGACGACCCTGAAAATAATCAAGAAAGTGACATTGAATAATGTGGTATCAAGCACTGAAATTAACAGTCTCTAATTTCCTTACTTTCGCTAAGACTCCAACCTTGCTAGCCACTGCTCTAGTGACTTTCCCTTAGGTGTGGCCAAAGTATCGTACGCAGACGCTCAGACGAATTCACTTTTGAATACTAATCAGATTGCCCGACTGCCTCGAGAGATGATACAACAACTGTCCTATTAACTCTAGTCGGTGACCCCACGGCTAGGACTCTGCCAAACTGGAATCTGAAAATAATTAATTTGTTGAATAACATTCTGATTACTGACGAGTAGTAAGGTTTTTTTACTTTCATACAGGTTGAACATCACCCAGAACTGATCGCAGCCATCGCATTCCCATGGACTGTCCAGCCGGCCCCTTTCGAAAGGAAGCACTCAACTCGAGTTCCACTCTCATTCTGAATAATGACGAGTAGTAGAAGAGTTTATGATATATATATATATAAGTCAGGAAAAAAACGTGAGTATATTACTTCTTTCCGAAGTGGGCTAAGTAAAAAGTCAATGGGAATGACAAATTTGCAATAAATTGTGTTTGACTAATAGCGAAAATCTCCTAACGTCTGTCAGGGACTCCGTTTATCCGATCAACCAGACAAATCTCTAGCACTGTATTGATGGGCTCCAGACTTCTTACATGGCATATTTCAACCACAAAATCGTTTGGATTAGGAAGCTGTTTTTTGCGAGTTATCCATCAGAATGCATTTAAGATTACAGAACCACAAAAGCAAACACTGGTTTACGTGGCTGGCGTGTACTCACGTTCCGTGCACTGCTAACCTTTTTGATGGTATGTCTTTCACAGTTCATTCATACTTGTCCGATGGTTGCTTCTAACTCACACTCTTTCTATCGCTGTGGTCTGCTCTTCATTTTCCTCGTATTTGACTCTTGCCATACTACTCATTAGTGAAGCTACATATCATACGTTAGGTAACACTTATAATCTAGTCTCCTTTTCGCTTTACGTAAACGATACGCTTTTTCTCTCCAACGAGCATTTCATACATATGCTGTGGATACGAAGTTAGAAGCTTGCTTCCTGGTGATGGCTGCCTCTTGTTTTTGTAAAATGAATTAACATATTTGGTTTGTTCTTTATTCCCACTGTTTTAACGGTCATCATTCTTGTTTAACTCCCCGAGTTTATTTGTTATCTCACTTACTCAACCTATTCTAACCTGAGTTCTATCGTCGACAAAAATTTTCCCATGTTTGCTTTCTGTCAAATATCTGGGTAATCTTTCGCTCTACTTTGTGTGACTATCGACTTGTATTGGCTGTGAATACTACTGTTCTACAATTTGCGTCTAAGATTCCTATCCTTATCGTATCGCATTAACTGTCTCATTGACCTACATGTTCTCCTGTAGTGTTTGCTCTGTTTTTGTGTAATTTTTGCAGCACATCTTTAGAAAAATATCACACTCTTCCTCTAATAGCTCGAACACACTTTCAAAGGTTATCGTGTTTCATGCATCATTTCGACCAAACCTACTATTTGTAAACATGTCATACCTTGTTACAAGTTTATTGAGGGAATCCATTCCGGTCCTGCTTACTCTCTGAATTGCCTGTGTTCATTTCACTTCCAATGCGTCAAAAATATAATTTGTTATTTGCAAATAAGACATCATGAAGCAGTTAGGATAATCTCTTGTTGTGTAAGCTTATTAGTTGACAGTGGTTTGTACTTGAAAAGGTTGTCTGATATCATTTTTGTTAACTTGACATTCAGTGGTTATGTTGATATTCATACTGAATGTCCGCCAGTCAGTGGCACAAAGTTTTCTTTTGACTTGATGTAAGTGCGGTTCGTCGTAAACAAGGTAAGTAAGGGAACAAAACATGAGCTTTTTTATAGACTGTTTGAAACATCCTAAACAAGGCAATTATCTACCTCAAATTCTGTGAAATCTGTAGATTAGTGCACCAACTTGAACTGTCCCGAGTTTCTAAATGGCATTTAACTTTTGTAAGGTAAGTTGGCGTAATTAATGTATTCAGTGGTGAAAAATTTCTTAAGTGAGTTATTATCTACCAATTTTAGCATCTGCCGTTTTTATGGTAGGAGGTCTATCCGAACTTTATCAAGGACGCCTACCTGATAAGTGGTGTAGCCAAGTAACCGATTGTGTGCTAAAGCGAACGCTGACCACTTAGGTCAATACTCTCTTATTTTTGTTGTTTTGTTTGCTCGTCTCTCATTGACAGGTATAGAAAACCACCATGGCAGTCTATACTATTTTCTTGCTCTTTGATATGAAATTGTTTGTTAAATATTAGGTTATGGAGTACAAATTTGTCGTTCTCTACTGTCGACTGCAGTGTACCCGTTCAGGCATCCGAGAACGTCAGAAAAGTTGGGCGCTATTAGCATATTGTTGTGATAGAACGATAATGCTCATGTCACGTCTACTTTAAGACCAGTTGAATACCGGTAATTAAATGGCTACATGAGCATGTGTTGGAGTTCATTTTTTCTAGATGAACAATGATATACACTACTGTTTAGCACTGAGTAGTGAGCCAATGAAGAGGGTTGTCTGAAAACGAAAATCTTCGGCAAGCCTGAGTTGTGTTCAACTTGTGACGGCTGGAATATTCGATTGTCCGTCCTATGTGTCTTCATTTTCTAAAGCTGAGGTTTTAAACTAACAGGCATGCTGAATCTACTTGAACTTTATGAAAGAGAGTTTGTGAAAAATCATCGGCTCCGATTTCTGTACACAGACATTAAAATTGACCGTCAAGCTGCGAACTAGAGGAAATGAACAAGGCTGATTTGTTTAGCGAGACTTCTGTGCTTTCTCAGGTTCGAAACATCACTCACTGTGAACTCGTTCGTAAACCATTCTGAAAAATGATTGAAGCAGAATTCGGATTACACAGACCAGCTACAAAAGGTGAGTAAATGAGCCATGACCTTGTCAAAGCCTACATCATACCAGATGTTGCGGAGTAATATTCCGTTTATTCTCAACACATATGGCTATGCACCGAGCTCACAACTTTAGAACAAATATCCAAAAGAAATGCGATATAAAACGATCGACTAAGCAAACGAGTGGACGAAAATAAGTGTTATCAATTTAAGAAAAACAGGTGAGGTAGTAACGACCTCGTAACGAATAGTCTTATGCTAAATTGATGAATTTGAAGGCTGGACTTGCATTTTACCTTATCACAGTACTTTTGTACTTAAAGACCGCTGTTGACCAATTACTCGACATGTGCTATGAAGTTCTCTTGGTTGAAGAGAAGTTCTAATGAATTACATCACTTTTTAAAGCTGATTTTTATCCACTCTCAGTTTAGGGTGCGCATTTATGGGCCGATATGTCGAGAGCTCTCCACTTGCAATGACGTTACCGTAAGAGCGTTTGATATCTCCTTCTTTTGGATTAAACACTTAACATTTCCGAATATCTCGAAATGAAGATATTTCCGGATTGTAAGCTGACTGATACCAATGCTTTACTTAGTATTTTTCGTGAATGTGAAAAACTCGCTCAACCGAACAGAAGATACGGCTGGTCTGTATGGTGTACACTTTGCATTTACAAATTGTAATGTGTTATTACAGGGCTTGGTAGACGCCGACCTTATTTCTGTTATTATTGATGGATGACTCGAGACTGCCGACAACTTGTTTTTCCTATCTCCGTGGCTCTTCTTTTCTCGTTTCTTTTCGTCTTCTGTTTTGCTTCTTTTCTTATTTTTCTGTATGTGCGCTCACTTATTTATCAGTGTGCTATTTTGTGTTCCATTGTCAGAACAAACAACAACCTGAATCATAGTGTCTAGGGTTACTTATCAAAATTGAAAGTGTGGTGAATAATGATCTAGTTATCTTACTCAGAATCTACTTTTGCCTAAAAGGTGTCGTAAATTAAAATGGTAGACAGAATATGAAGGGTAAAAGCGTGGAAACGGATAAAACATGAGACCGATGACGATTAAGATTGGTACACCGTTAGGACATGCATTTCATTAGGGGTGAAATCGCAAATTATAGCGACGTTTCCATAACCGTCACAGAGCATGTATCATAAAGTTTCATGTTGTGCAATTAGAAGTATTCAGTTAAATACAGCTTGTTTTAGAAATGTTTTAGCAAGTTTTATATCATTTTCGGAGCCAGTAGCCTTGTAGCATTCTTTAAAGTTAATTATCAAAATATGACAGACGTTGAATGGTCAGCCTTTGCTGACGGACCGGCAGCATCTGATTTTGCTGATTTGTAAATAATCTTGTTATCCGCAAGTTTGCAGTTAGACATCTCCTTCTCTGCAGATTCTCAGTACTCGCAGAGAAGTGAATGTTCTAAGCCTGGTTTCATGCTTAATTTTGTTCTATCTTCACTGCTGATTTGTCAATACTAAAGCGTTTTCAAGGAAGACGCAAACACTGCAACCGCCTGTAAGCATGATTTATTCTAGCGGCAGTATGTTGCTTTTATGCATAAAGTTTGTTGTGCACAAAAAGTTATCATCAGCGTTTTAATAATACATCTGACAAAAGGCTTCTTAATAATTGTAATGTTCTGTCCGCGTACGCTTCCTCTATCTGGCTTTTTTTACTCTGAGTGAATAATAAACGATGGAGATTGTTGCAGTACTGTCAAATAGGACAGTTCGACTATGAAAGGTGTAAAGTTAGGGTAAACCAGGTTAATTGGTACACAGGAAAATAAAGTTTCAACTGAACTAGTATTGTTTCCAATGTATTCTGTGTATGGTGAACGTTACATAACGAATAAAGCCTGTCTTCCATCTATACCTGTTTATAGGTCAGTCCGATATATGAAACTACTTCAAAAAGACTATCGGTAGATACGTTACCCTTGTTGTGTCTTTAAAAAGTACCCGGGTTCCCATCGTATCAAAAAATATATACTTGTGTTTAGTTTTCACTCTCTAATTCGGATGAGATGTGGTTCCTCATTATGTTGCTAATGCTGACTTAACAGTCAACCTGGTTTACTCTCCTGTACTATCAGCGCTAAACTCATTCGCGTGAAATGTATTCTACTGTATGTGGCCAAACCAACCCTGTGGCATTCCTGTTCATGACACGTGCGAAACCAGATTCAACAACAGTAGTTTCTGATTAAATCAGTCCTTGGTATGACTGGACTCAGCGCTGTTTGCCTTGTGTGTCCACATCGTGGAAGCTGGGCCGCATGTCTAATTCCCCCCACCAGATTAGACAATGGCTGATTCATCCCCACGATGACTAAGCCCAAGCAAACTACTGAATAATTCATTTTTTTTAAAGACATTGTCTGGCTTTTCCACTTGTTAAAACAATGAAGCTGAGTAAAAAATAGTGGGGCCTATTAGTGCTCACCAATGGTTTCACTTTATTCTCAGCCACAAGGTTATATATAAATATATAAAGGATAGTGATGGATCCAAACTTATGATGCAGATGACTTCGAGTTGGTTTCATTCAAGTGTTTCACAGCTATACTTCAGTCAGGTAGAAATATTAGGGAAACCTGTAATTGTGCGGTGTCCTCTGGATACTAAGAGGTTATAATATGAATGGAGTTCCCAGGTGTCCAGTCTTTAGTCCATTTTTACTGCCTTCAGTAAAGTTATCGAAGGACGATTCCAATTGTCCGTTCATTTGAATCTGTTTTAGTGTCATGTATGACTGACCTTTAGCAATCACTAGTGTGTTCCTGGTCTCAAGTTTATGAAAATTGTTCTCTGTTACCAGAAAGCGCCCGAAGTAAACGAAGATTGACGATGTGAGAACAATTGGCGTCGTGCAGCAATAAGGGATGAAAAAAACCTAACTTTGTATATCTAAATCAACTCTTTGTTTCCAACACTTCCTTTTGAATGTTTGGACTATGCAGACTTCGGAGTCCTTGACTCTTGGTTATCACTAAATGCTGACGACAGATGCAGGTTAACTAGTAGCACTTTGATGTCCACAAGTCTTATGGATTCTTACCTATAAGTAGTGATGTTTATTAGCTCTTATGCGAGTGTCTATTGATGTTGAATGAAAGAGGTCGTTGTTATCAACAGCCACATTCCTTAGTTTTCACAAGCGGTCTCAATTTTTGAACTGTGGTAACAAACAGATGTATACCATTGGTTACGGCTGTATGTTTGTGGCTTTGATAAAATCGTACCATAAGTAGTCTATGGCTACAGTCATAGTGAGCACCCTATAGAACTGTCGTCTTATGGTAAATCTAACCGAGTTCATAGGTTTGTTTCTTCAAAATTAATGTTTTGACCGTCGAACTTGGACGCGTATGAACCCGCTATTCAGTGTGATCCACCAGCTATGCTCTGTCACCCTGACTTCGAAGTTAGGCTTGTACGCTTATTGTGACTTCCGTCATACCACATACCACCATACCAGACAGGGGAAAAAGGACGATCAGACGAAAAATGGTTACATTCATAGTGCTGTATGTTATACTACTGACCGAATAGCAGTGAGGTCTTCAGGTTTACAACAGAACCATTTTCGTAAATGCTGCACTGCTGCTCGCACCAGATGCGCCGTGTATGAGCAACTCGACAGTACGTCTGCGGTATATTTGAAAAATGTGCAAGTTCTCTACCGGCAACCGTAGTAATGAGAATGCACAGTCTAACCTGGTTGTGTCACGTATCACGCATATCGATGAAGCATCTGCCACATTGTACAGTGTCGTTACTAGTGAATGGAAGAAACCGCAAGACGGCCAGGTAATAACGCGTTTAGGGGCTGTGAAAGCTTTGACCGTCCCGCTTAACGAGATCAATAGGTACCGGTTAAAGTCTGCGACCATCCATTTTCTGATGCAGCATTGTGTCTGTATTGAAAATGTGTTTGTAAAGTTACTGGCTCTTCTTTTTCTCTTTCTTGAAACTCCATCCTTTTATTTGTGTTCTTTCTTCTCCATTTTCGTTCACCTCTGCCCTTCACTAGACGTAGGTATCTATTCACTATCTGAGTACGTCGTCAATCTTCATCAAGGGCTACGGAATCCTGAGTCATACAACCCACGGACACTTCTTGAGACTGAATGCAACTACGAGTACGGCTCGAACGTTGTGCCTACGGACGTGCACTGTGTAGTTCTGCCCCCTACCGATGACAGGCAAAACAACCTCAAAGCAAAATAACCTTAATCGATTGAAGATGGCGTAGTGGTCATGTTGTTCGATTTGTATATCTAGTCAGGTTTGTTTTTTGGTTACCTCTGGTTTTCTATTGATAAAAGGGTAATCAGAGGGCCCATTGTTTATATTGGCCGACTAGCCTGAAATGCTGTGCGTGATAAGGAAGCACATCTTCTGAGGAAGTGAACTAAGCGAATAGCACGACACTGCTCAATCCAAGGTCGGAGATATAATCATATATGAGGTTGTGCAAACCTACGGGTAGAATCAAACGTCAGCTATTTAAAATGAGGCTGAAATATTTCAGTAAATCTAGTGCCGATTGAATAGTTCTGTTTATTTCAGTTAATCAATCAATTTGCAGTTATACAGTAAGACGCCTGTTCTGCTCAACCTTACTTGAACTCTATTTCCCTGCTTGATATCTGACGCCCCCCAATTCTGTTCGATGTGATATATGATCAACACATTTGATTCGCCTTCTGTCTTAAATACATTTTGTGTGACCTACTTGCTATATATATATATCCAACGTCTCTATAGTCTAAGCTCTGACTCATTCCCAATAAACGTTGGCGCTTACGTCTCCTTCTCTCCGGTTAGAAAATCAATCTGTAGGATAGCGCGCGTAATTGTATCTTGGATGAACCAATAGGGCTAGTCACAATCGCTTCAGAAGCTTCATGGCCTTGTTTCTCCCGTTTGCCAATATAAGCGGTTTCACCTGATGGCTGCTTGGCTAATAGACATCATTTTAGTAAACCTCGTGAGCATCAGAACACAAATTCCTGCATCCAGCTGGTTCGCTTACCCTTTAAAGTGGGCGGAACGCTTCTGTCATTGATTTTCTCATCAACGGGACTTTAACAGGAGATATTCAAAATAAGTCAATAGCAGGCAGTATACCAAACCAAAATTAGTCTGAATGCTCCAAAACTAAACAGCAAAACGTCGATATCTTCAATCTTTTTAATCGAGTGTCTAAAAGTTTTAGAACACTTAGTTGGTTAGAACTAGAGCGCTATGGTTCTTGGCCTTTAGTAACCGGCGTGAAAAGATTCTGACTCTAGACTGCCCGGTAGAATATCGTTTCATGAATATCAACATAACGATCTGAGTTGGCTTTTCGAGTTTTGTTAGGATTCTTCTATCATGGGGATGCTGGAACAGTATCATTTAAGATCCATTCTCATTTAGCTTATTCTACCAACCACTAACTTTTGCTTCTGAGAAGCAGAAGATGTTGATAGGTTATCTGTCTGTCACGCGATGCATTGCACAAACGTAATGGTATGAAGTGATAGTCTGTGTGCATGTCTCGTTTCACCGTTTTCCCTCAAAAACATATGCTAACATCTAGGTACATCACTTTTCCGAAAATACCTCGCTCACACTGTTCAAGAGTTACTTGCTACTGAGGGATTACGTATAATGTCTTACTAAGTCGATATACTGTCACATCACGTGAAACGCGTCCGGGCCTATTCGAACCACTAGTTCCTTTGCATATGTAGAGTCGAATTCAATTAATCGAAGCTCTAAGTTTGTGGGTACCTAAGGTCAACCATGTACACACTCAGTCCGATGACTACAGAAGAAAAAAAACAAATGATTGAGGACTATTTTCATAAAAGTTTCTGACCAACGTCAAATAACGTTCAGATACATTGTCAATCGCCGCGCATTCAACGGAGTCGACTCAGTCGAATAGTCCAACTGACTT
Organism: Paragonimus skrjabini miyazakii; assembly: GCA_014338405.1. Lineage (NCBI taxonomy): Eukaryota > Metazoa > Platyhelminthes > Trematoda > Plagiorchiida > Troglotrematidae > Paragonimus > Paragonimus skrjabini miyazakii. The sequence continues at coordinate 28,442 of JTDE01003613.1, forward strand.
ACCCTGTCCGAGGTAACGGATCAAAACGTGTTTGACTCCAGCCATGACCCAAACCTTTCACTATTGATTGTCATTCATAAAAACCGAAACATCTGAAAGATCGGATGCTTCTCCCCATTTGTTTATCTCGTTATCTTGTTTGTGTTGTCACTGTGTGGTGCGTCAATTGAATATCGACAACTCTAACTGAAACAATTTCGACACTGATATGGAAATGAAAGTTTACAAGCAACCATTTTTATTGTTATTAACAGAGTAGATCCACCATGATTCTCCTATAATCTGACTGTGTTGCAGAGAAATCAATCACACTGTGATGGCGCTTTCGCTTGTTTTAATTCGATACTAAGAAAACGATTTTCGTTACCGATCTATTTATCAGATGAAACTGTTCTTTTGGTCAATCGGGACAAGTAAAACCATTCAATCACATTGGACGTTGCCTATACGACGACTTTGTTCACATCCGGCAAGTCAGTGAACTAACCAGAGCAAACAGTGAGCTGTCTGAGGATATCGCTGTAATTAACCGATCAGTGATAAACACACTTCAATCACACCAATTTAATTATTTTTGTTAACAGATGATCAGGCACACAAGTCAAATACAATGATCAGTATCCGTTTCTAAATCAGATTGAGGTCATTTTTTCTGCATCTACTCTAGGTAGAGGAAAGAAGCCCACTAAACTTTGTGTGCGTTTGTGAATGTAACATTCGTGCCACACTAGTGCAAAGAGTCGCACTCCTTCGGCTGCGGCTGCCGACCTGCTGATATTAAAACAAACCGTACTGATTCTGTTTTTTTATCTGCTTAGGATTGGGCTACTTTGATCGTCTTTCGTTTGAATGGGCTAAATATAAATTTCTCTGCTATATTTTCGAACTATTCGCTGTGCAACTGTTCAGGTAACAAAAAAATCAGCGCAAAAATCCTTAGTTCTTGTACTGTGCAATCATATAGACTCATGGGCATAAAACTCTGAAGGTTCCGGGATAGATATAACCAGACCGTTTATTTTGTGTTAACCGAACTGCGATGGCCCGAAGTGATAGGAGCTGTTGGCTTTCTTGCCCAACTGTCGGTCAACAAACCATTTATAATGATCAGGATTAATAGAAGATACTGGAAACAGTCTTTCAGGATTTTTACTCAATCCATGCACTGACATTCAAGGCATAGAAACTCGTTCAAATGAAATGCTTGGTCACTGGTTTCCAGATAGTATGCAGTTCCAGCTAGCTGATGTTCAGGTCCGAAAATAAGAAAATGATGAAGTAAAAAGATATAGGATAGATAGGAAGTATGAAACTCGATTCCCAATAATATGGACCCATTCCATATAGATGTGGTCTTTATTTGAAATTATATTAGCTGGTCAGAAAAGTCGCAATGTTTCACCTAGAGATGTATTGACGTGAACAACCTGAACGCTAGATAGATTTTATAATCGTCATACGGATGAAATTCTTATTTTCTTGGTGTTTATCTCATGCAGGTCATGTAGAACGGCTTTTCTGTACATGAAAACGGACAAATCACCTCACGTTCATAGTAGTCAGAAACTTGACACTGGGCACCAGAATAAAGCTAATTGCTTTGAGTTTAATCTACTTTGAACAATATCGACAGTCCATCTAACACTGTTCTATCCATTTTACAATGGGAATACTTACCTATGTATAACTAAGTACTGAAGTGATGAAGCAGGTGACTAGAAGAAGTGGTCTCGCTCGCAGCCCTACATGAGCCACGTGATCAGGTAGTATTGGCTGATCAAGTCAAAGGCTTAAAATGACGCCAAGGAGAATTGTGAAATATCAGTTGCAAAAATTTTGGGGTGATTTAAATCAAGTTGGTATACTAGGCTTCTTCTAGCATTATTTGATCACTTTTCATGGTCGTCGTAGTACTAGTAAGTCGAGCCAATCTCATCAGTGATTTGCTAATACGCGGTATGGATCAGCAAGAAAAGCCGTCAAAAAGCATTTGTTAAAAGTTTCCGGCTTATTCTAGGCTCACAAAAGTGAACTGTTGTTGCTCGCTTGCTCAAGAAAGTCAAAATCAGGTGTCCTCTTATTGGTTATCAGAATTTCTTTGAATATGAACTAAAAATGGGGTTCGAGACTTTGGTAAACGTTGGTACCATCATATTGTTTCAGTGGTAATTAACTGTAGTGCAGACTATTGGACTCCACAGGCTCAGTCCACATGGTAGTTTAGGTGTCAAATATATACCAACTGGTAACAACGCATATCAGATGGTTTCATTTCCGTAAACGTCACTGTTAATAGGCCAAGTTGTCTGTCAAGTATCGGTGATTATAGGAAACATTTCGATTATGAGGACTTTGTGGGTCCAGTCAACACAAACGTACAACCCAGTAGATTATGACCCTAGTGGCAAGTATTCAACTTTAGTTTATTCATGTAGAATATCGTGTTAGAATAACCGCAAGCAGCGGCCGGATTATGAATGAATACTGTTATGTTCAAATCACTCGCGTTGAAAATAGATAATGAATCACATGGGCACAAATACTGCTACCACAGAGTCTGGATGACGAGATGATGGCCAACATAGGTTCACTTTCCGTACTTCCGGTGGTATGCGATGGCACTTTTCCTGGGTGACGCGATTGTGCCTACTAGTTTGTGCATGACAGACAAACCGTGATGTGAGTAACCACTGGAGTGTGGCCGAGAGGGCCCAAATTTATATCCACTGTGTGCATGTGCCCTCATCCTGAAAGTTTACACGGCTGAATGTCTGACTGCACACGATGACTAGCTGCTCTTCTGTATTCTCTGCAAACGCCAGTCAACTAAATTACAGAGGCTTGCCCTAAGTCACTCCTAATGATGCCTTGTATTCGTGGTTTTGTGGCTTCCGTCATACTGGCCGAAATCTACAACATGTTTTGTCCTAGCCCATCAATTGAAAATATAGTTAGGAAACTGGTTTCTAGCCCAAGCACTTTCCGTACAGTTGAACTATGTTAAGTCTACTATAAAAGCGAATTTGGGTATAACATTTTATTAGTAGCAATGAATTATGTAGTGTTTTTTAAAATGCCAAGGTTCTTTTGGTAATTCCATCAAAACGGATCAAAAATATAGATCATGAAGTACTAACACTTCGAGTTCTTTTCAGTAGTCATTCAATAAACCTCAACAAACCATAATCTATTCAAAAAAACTGTGCCAGATAAACGGAAAGAAAAGATTAAAAAAAATTTAAAATATTACTTGGAAGTAGATAGCAAAGAAAAATAAGTGCACAGCTGCATCGAAAAGTAAACACCGAATCTGGCATGCTATGGAAAAGAAATTTTCATCCTCAATTGTTTTTCCAAAAGGATTAAGTTAACAAGCAGCCTGCATCATGAGTAATTAACAACCTTTAGCCGCATTCGTTCAGCTGCAACAGTGCGCACTTTGTTGATTATTATAGACCCAGTATTTCCATCCAGATTATCTGTCTTTTAAATTTGAGGTCTGTTCAGTAGGAGTTTTAATAACGTTAAATGGCGTAACGCACTTTTAAAAAATTTGCAAAGACTGAACCCTTCATTCCAATTTTGCGTGGTTTTGAGGTTCAAAGGTTAAACTTCATGGACAATAAAAGGAACTCACTCGGTACAGTCTTGTTTTGTTGAAAAATGTCAAGTCGGTTGGTCAATCATCTTTGACACTTGGCAAATACGGTTTCGTCAAAACAGAGAGAAGACATATATCGCGAGATGTTAACATTTCGATTTACTCTCATCAGTCGCCAACGTAAAAC
>JTDE01003613.1:34604-45889 GCA_014338405.1 Paragonimus skrjabini miyazakii
TGGTTCGTTCAATTGTTGTTGCTATACGCAGTTTGTATAAAATTTGCTTGTTTTACGTTGGCGACTGATGAGAGTAAATCGAAATGTTAACATCTCGCGATGTATGTCTTCTCTCTGTTTTGACTAAATGGATTAAGGGAACTCAATGTTTCAAATACGGTTTCATTAACCAACTTCCCGTGTACTTTGTAAGGTATGTGACCATCCCGAAGTTTTAGTGTAGCTTAGTTCTGTGAAATTCTGGATCATGCCTCTTCATAAGTAAACCGTTTTTTAATTTAAGTGCCGAATTATATTAGTGTCTTCTGACCTGGCTGCTTATAAGTCAGTTGGTTACTATCCTGTGAGAAAGGATAGGGTCAATAGAATCGTCCACGATAGACTTATAAGGTGAGGTATGTACCTAAATTTACGCTGTAAACTTGAAATTTATTCAAGGGCGTAGAGGATAGGACGACTTGGAAAATGCCCAGCGCTCTTGGTATGCAGACTTGTAAGTCGACCCTGTCAGTATGTTGGTTCATTCTGACCAGGATAATTTATGGCCCAACTGAACTATGCACACAGTATCGACATTGTCAACGGACGAACTTCCAACTTGAATAATCGTAAAGACCCCTCATCAATCGAGTTCCAAACTTATGTTAGCACCAGGCCATCCACCCAGGCATATCATTCAACCCATGGCTACTTAATCGTAATTCCAGGCCAGTTTCGGAACAGTGTTATTCAAACAACGTTCACCATTCTTGCGTGCACAAGAACCACTGATATACTAAAAAATTATTTCACTACCAAGTTGTTTATCACGTCAGAGTGTAAGAAATTTGATTGTTTTCCTACCATAGTTGTCGCGTTCTTTTCTGAAAGTGATCAATCGTTTTATGGTTGGTCTTCAAAGAAGTAGCTATCCACCACGGCTTCAGAAGGGGTTAAGTAAGAAGTTTGCAAAATGTTGGTCCCAGAAATTACCAAATAATTGGTGGGCAGGTGACATGCGTACTGCTTACGACACCCAACAACGTTGCGGTAGGTGGTTGTTTCCTTGTTCGTAGGCTAACCGCCAAACAACTGATCCGTTTCAGTTTATCAGAAAAAGCACAATGGCTAACGGAAGTAACTTACCTGTCTTCTTGCAGCCCTGGTTTGCCAGGAAAATTTCTGAACCACCGTTTAATGCCTATTCACGTGTCATGGGTTCTAGTATCCGCCGTTAATAGTGTAGATTAGTACCATCAACGTCTAAACAGTAATCTGCTTTGCACGCTGGTGGTAACTGTGCACAATCGTTTGAATGCAACTATTTGGGTGACTTGCCACAGTATGCCGTTTCCGTAAAGTGCCCTGGTTTCGTGCTAGCAGTAGGTTTGGTGATATCGAATTGTTACCATCTCACGACATGTCATTTCAGTTTTGGCGTTAATTTTCGTACTACTAAAACTGTAAAAAAATATGAGCGTGAATAAAGAAGAATTTGCCCAAACCGGGTGCTAGACTAAACGATGTGACCACAGTTGCTAATCCGTTTCACGTTCCCGCAAGATGTCATGTAAGTGGTTAAAGTTCAATAAGGTAACCAGTCCACGACTGAAAATACAGGACTGTGAGGCCAGTATACTTGTTTGGAAAACCCACTCTGATAAAAAAAGAAAATGTTTCATTCACCGTTGTCTGTTAAAAAAAACCAATGTACCGCTTAGCCTGAAAGGATTCCAAAGCAAGCTATATGAGGACCGACAGAAAACTTTTTCGGCTTAAATATTATAAATTCATACTATCTATTACATAATGATCCTAGCAGTGTATTTTAAGGCAGGCGTTTGGTTTGCGTGTATTTTCGCCTGCCATACTGAATCGGTTCACAGGATGATTCTACAGCACAGAAAACCTTGTGAGATTCACAAGTGTTCCTGATATGGTATGTTCCCCTCATGGAACACATCGGCCTATTAAGTGATTATCACTCAGTCATACGAAGCCCATATGTACGTGCAGTAGATATCATCGCTTTATCCAGCATACCACTGACGACCTGAAATCATGGCTCACGCGTTCACGACAACGCCACATACGTGAGAAAAATACTACAGTTGAGAAACTAGGAAACCAGGGACTCATGTTTAAATTTAAGAGACCAGCCTTGGCTCCAAGTGACATGTATTGCAGATTTCTCCCTAAAAAATCGTCCCAGAGTAATTATTTCTAATGGCTGTTCTTCCACAGTCATTCGATTCTTCCTGGCATCCTGCTATCGTCACGATCATTTTTAGTTTTTTACGCCAAAATAACCAGATTTTCGCTATTTCAACATTTCAGCAACTTTTATGTTCACTTCACATGCTTCCGAGGTTTCATTGTCAGTTTCAATATCTTCCCCTGCCCAGTATTTGCTATGCTACTAACGTCCTTATCTAACATTGTGTATCTGCCATTTGTCATTCGGTCAGTTTACACGGTTTGCAATTCAATTCGTACGGTTTAGATATCTACAGAGCTGGGGTTATGGTTTTATGGGGTGGAGAAACCTATGCAATAAAACATTGGAACTAGAAGGCAGAAATGACTATGCATAGTGACGGGTTCACGCAGTGAACATGAGAGTATACCAATCAATCTCTTGGTCTGGTGTGACTCAAGGAAAACCGGGTATGCAACTGAAGTTTTTGTTCATTGCCAACATTATGTGATTTCTCATTCCGTGCCACGGAGGTTCACTGAAGATGATGGTGTCTCTGTCATATGCATCATTTGTAGTGGAGGAACAAACTACCAGTCTCCCTACGTTTTAAGATTTCATACGTTCATCAGTCTACCTTTCTAGGAATGTGAGAGTATGACTTACTGAAACAGTAGATTTTAACTGTGGTAATGAAATACAACTTGTGATAGCTGATGGATATGTGCGAGCCATAAACCAATATGTCACGGACGCTGCTTTCGAAGTCACTCTGGACCGTTAATTTAGAAACATACAAGTATTGGACATTTTAGTAGTATGTGTTGTCCGCGTGAATGTCACAATTCCTTCCCATTGCACAGTAACAGGCCTGTCTAAAAGAGTAGAACTCGTAAGTTGAAGTACACGCGCGTGGGCGGTATGTGCAAGTGTATCAGTATCCAACATGGTTTGGACGACTATGATTGACAGATAGGTACTCGACTATTGCTCGTGTGAATACACAGGAAAATAGGAAAATGAGTAATAATCAACTCGTGGAGACTTCAAGGCTGTAACCGCTTGTTTTGACTAGTTATCGTGGAGTATTTTCATTGCGTTCTCAACAAAGCTCATAGGATTCATAGAAACAAACAGCTTGGAAGAAACTAAAAGTGATCTTTTACAACTATGTATGTGTTGGGCGGTTCAGAAACCAGAGGTAAACCGGTAGATGTTTCGTTTTCGATAGGTATACTATAATGCAATTGCAACCATAAAAAGTTGGGAAAATAGGGCAGAACAAGAACCCAAACATTGACTGTCAACCTGTTGCGATTATGTGCCAGCACGCAACACACAAAACCGGACTAACAGCAACATTGAGAGTTCGAACGTACGTCACGTATGCTGCAATGAATTTGGTCATCATCCTGGCTGAACATTCAACTTGGTGTTACCAATGTATGAATCAAACTGCGCTTGTGTTCGTCTGCTGATAATACCAATGTTGTTAGTAGATGGTCTCTTTTTGGAGACCAACGTGGTGCTCTCTGTAAATCAAGCGGCTCAGATGGCTCGGAAACTTACCCACAAGATGGTTGTTTGAACCATGGAAGAGCATATTTTTCAAAGTGTGATCAGACTGATGGAGTGTCTCGTGTAATAAGATTAGGATTCCCATCGTACCACGGCATTGCGAAATGACCCCACTTACACAGTCTATTCAGGCGAGGTAGGAAAGGGTTTTTGCTACGCATATTGTGATCAATCGCTGTACCCACTCAATGGTGTCTCGTAAACCAAGGAAAAGGATACACCAGCGAGGTGAATACAATACACAGGTGTATGGGATTCGAACAGCATAGCAAATACTGCAAACGGCGATTTCGCCTTCTTGTTCAATGGTACACCATTGTAGGACAGGATTGTTTGAAATAGTTGTTCCTGAGTTGCTTTCACTTGTGATGGTGTTCAGTTCAGTAACTTCAACAAGGTACTCAGCGCAGCCCTAGTGACGACGAGGCATTAGTCTAAATTTGGCCATATTAGTCAGGGATCAGTCTTCTGTGGTTCAGTAGTACGGAACATTTATCATACCATTTCTCACTATGAACTACTGGCAAAAAATAAAAATACGACATTAACAAACCGTACCTTCCAGAGCATAAATGAATAAAAACTAAAGTTTCTCTTATAATATCCGGTGACATACGCCGGTCTCATAGTAATGGTGAGAAGACATGCCTCCGATTTGGTCGTAAAACGGTAAACTAGTTTATAATCAGTAAGCTTCAAAATTGAGGAATTATACGCACCTCACTTGCTGAATGTAAATCGAATTAAGTGTTAGCGTAACTAGCTATCCAACTAACAGTGCATTATTAATGTCATCGTGCTATTGCGATCAGTCCTCTTCAGTGCAGATGACACTATGAAGAGATTCCAGGCTTTGAGAAACTTCTTATTTCAAAGAGATCGATTAGCTGATTCTTATAATAGTCTTGACGACGCCTCAGTACATATCATAAGTACTAGGCGGACGATAAGATCTAAACTTGGGGACTTGTGCTTATAGGGTATTTATCGTTTTAGAAGAACAGTGCGTGACTTGATTTCTTTTAGGATCCGTATTTGTGCTGGCGCTGAATGCAGGTACTGAATGTATGACGCTGGCAAAAAACACAAAACGTTGGTTATCGAGAGTGTTGGTAATTTTGCTATATCTGACTGTCATCCCACCTTTATGATTCAAATGAGATTGTGGAGAAGCTTTTGGTGTTTAAAGCTACTATGCATTATGTTATGCCCCCCTTATGCTGTCCACTCGAAACACATTTTCATGAGTTATGCCCGCTTTATAGATTTGACTCATCAGTGAACCCTTATGGTGAGTAGCCTTGGATACTCACTTTCTTCCTTGGTTAGGTATTTTTTGGCGGCAATGGGACTACAGTTTTTCATTTAAATATGACACGTGCCAACCGTTTCAAAATCCGACAACCGCGGTTTCTTAATGAGAAGGCGAACCGGAGCCCAAATCCCGGGTATGCATTATTAAGTTACGGCTAGAGGGAAACTTGTGTCCAGTGTTCCGGTTTAAATGGGGTTGGTCGGACTGTCCGTCTGAACTCGATCAAATGTGAGCAGTATCCGTTGTACATAATAACGTAGCTTCAAGCAACCAATAGTTGTCTCCACTAAGCGCACAGTCTTTCTGTTTGATCAGCGTGCAACGAGCTACTAGATTCCGGGAAAAACTTAGTTTAACATGGCTAATACAGTATACCTTCTTTTTCTTTGGTCCTATATTGAATCTGACTGAATAGTGTCCACCACAATTCTTGTAGTGAGCGTAGTTTTCCTGATGTTCTCACAGTAATTAATGAGATTAAACTCGAGGGATGCAACAGAACGGGCGATAACCGACCCATTCTCAGATTGATGTTGATAATGTGGATATTTCAATGCCGTTCGATGGTGCGTAGTTATCAAGAAAGGTGCGTTTCAAACTTATCTGTGATGAAAGTATTGTCGTTCGTAGGTCATCAGTTGTGACCTCACAGGAATAAAGGAACCTACGCCTTTCACCCACAAGGCTGTCAAACTCCATTTGCGGAAGAGTTCCTCGAACTTGACCGATAAGACATCGCATTTGGATAATGTCTCATACGTACAGCACACTGTCATACATAACAACGCCTAAGCACATTTAAACTTTCACTTACGTATCTTCCCATACGTTCGATGCACCGTATTTCCGCATTACAATTTGCATTTAGAACCAAATAAGTTGCCCATAACTGAATACATTCTTTCATTTTCTAACGGAAGTCTTACTTAGTTATACTATTGAGCAAGAAAACACACGGCCATTTTCAAAACAGACTTCTACGAATCACGTTCTCACTATAGCTACTGCGTTTTCAATGTTAAATTCTTGCAGATTTCTGATCAAAGTGGCCCAGTTCACCTCACATCACAAATGCAGTTTTGTCAATTCGAAAATGCAACAGCCACCCAGGTAGTTTCAAATGAATCGGCTATAACCTGTGATTTATCACTGAGCGCTATTCCACACAGCCCGCTTCCTGTTTGTGACGTGAGAGTTGATTAATTCCAACTGCTTCACGCTTGTCACGAATACATCTGATTACTATGCACTCTTCTTGTTTTGTGTTTAGGCAATAATTGTCATAGCATTTAATCCACTTCCCGTATACTAGGGTGGGTCAGAAAGTGTTTTAACTTGTTTCAAAATTTTAGATCGATTAGGAAAATCAACGAAAACCTGAGTGAACGAATAACAATTCTATTTGTCGGACTGGATGAACAGCTACTTGACTGAAGATTGTTGTCGTGATCCGATTCCGGTCTGCCGTTTTGTGACTGATCGAACGCGAACGTTTTGAGTTTATACCTTATTTAGGTCGACTTAGTGGCATAGTCTTGTGGGTATTCGTTGGAAATTCGACTGGCAGGTGGTTAATTCAGTTCACATCCGAAGCTTATATCTCGAAAAAAGGAAACCTACATAAGTTGGACAGAACCTGACATGAATTGCGCTGTGAAGTGTTAGCGCCTGGTTTTCCCAATCAATTAATTGGATTGCGTTTACGATTACAACACAGATTCTCTAATCGGTTATATCCTTTGGTGAACAGACTTAAAAAATAACAACATACCACTCGCTTGCCTTTCGAGTCAATTCACTAAGTGTTCTTAGTTGAACCTGGTGGCCTGCAATTTGAGGTTCCAGTTCACATATTTCAGTAGCTTCGACTCCCGTTACACTAATCACTAATTCAAGCAACAGTTTTATTAACCGCTACTGAACAATCTGTCAATTACACAATTCAACGGGTTAAGGAATAGGACAAGACCGAATGCAAATCAAGATATCTCGGTATTAACGCCAAGAAGAAAAATCATTCCTAATAATCTACTAACTCAATAATACATTTAAAATTGAATGGTTAAATTTATGAAGAACATCACGTGCAGAAACAAACAACCTAAACTAACACGCTCGTCCTTTGATTGAGACGTTCTGAAGTTTGTCAATTTAAAATCCATTTTAGAAGAAATTTCATACCATTTATCGAAGAGGACATTTTATCCCGACAAAGATGAAATAAACTCAGTTTGGACACTGATATCTCTGTGGTGCGGTAAATTACAAATTTGAAGTATTTTGTAATTGCGACTGATATTTAAATTAACGATCGTTTTATTGACGGTTGATCTTTCGGATAAGATGAGCACTGATACTCTTCAGACAATTCAAGCTTGCTGCAGTATATTATTGGTTGATGGTGCCAAATATCTGTTTATCACTGAAACTAGCACAAAATGTATAAAAATAAGCCAATTTAAACAAAACTGTTTATTTGGCAATGTGATTTACTTGGGTACTGAGCACCTATTGCAGTTTCAGTCACTTAGCCATGATTTTCTATGCGCAAAGACAATAGTGATTCTGTCAATTTCGCATACGAATCAAGAGAGTAAACCTTACTGTAAGCATTACAACACTAGTTACTATCAACAGTAATGGTATCACAGGGTTACTTGTCAAAGCAGTCTTCTTTGTATTTCTGTGTATTTAATTGTAAACCCTTTAACTGACGATTTGCTTTTATGCTCTGCTGTGATTCACTTCTATAACCTTATACACATTCCATTGGTTTTTACGAAGTATGTTGTGTACCTACTCTAATTCGAAATTAAACAGAATACGGGGTTAAATTGATTACTCGCAACATAAAGTGGAGTCTGAACAAAGCAGTTAGAACACGAACACTGGTAGATGCAAACATTTCGTATCGACTCGTAAGTACCAAACTTACAATAAGACGGGTGCACATTTTATAACAAACAACTAGAGGGTTGGATAATCAATACGTGGTTTAGGATAGGTCATTAGGTCCAAAGAAGGGTCAAGTTCACGAACAGTTGTTTCTGAACACAGAGAGCTGGCTTGAGTCGATTGATTGCGACTGCTTCGGCAAACCGTAAGAATCTTGAGTTTGAATGACGTAACAGGATTCTGAATGCACAAGATGGATCGATAGCGTGAACAGTGGTCAGGACGTGTCTAGCGATTGAGGAAGCTGGCTGTTTACGCGTTTCAACAACATTGCTGTTCTCCGGTAACACGGACTTCTGCACCCATTTAGGTAGATGTTCCTTCATTCTGGAGCTCAGACATTTCTCGGTTCTGCCTATGTAACTTTCTCTGCAGTTACATACAAGTTGGTAAGTACAATGTGAAGTGGCACCGATAGGCTGATCTCCTTTGACTGAAGGCACCGGTAACTTCTGGGTCCGAGCGATTACACGGAGTTCGGCTGCATTGAAAGTTCGCTTAATCGAATTCCTCAACCGTTGTGCTGTTTGGTGCATGACATAATCACCCTTAAAAGGCAGCCCTATGTAAACCTTCTTTTTTCCTACAGTGACCATCTCTTCGGATGGTACCTTTTGTCTACTGTGCTTATCTATAAACCTTCTGGGGTAATCATTTGAGTGTAGGACAGAAGTAATCAGATCTAGTTCTTCCGCAAGACTGTCATGCGTACAGATTCGCCTTGCTCGTGTAAAAAGCGTATTCACTTATGTTCGTTTATGTTGGACCGGTGTGAAGCTGCTGAAGTTTAAGTATCGGCCGGACCACGTAGATTTCCTATAGACAGTTCTTTTTACCGAACCATCTTCTGGACGACTTATGGGTATATCTAGAAATGGCAGACAGATGTTGACCTCAAATTCACAAGTAACCTTCAAGTTAGGATGACAACTATTTAGACGTTGCGCAAGGTTATCTATCACCTGTTTAGATCGACTGAAAATCAATGTGTCGTCGACGTAACGTTTGTAATATGACAAATTTCCTATCTCCGTACCTAGCTGTTGCTCAATTTTTACCATGAAAAAATCTGCTCAAATGGAACCCAGTGGACTTCCCATAGCTACTCCGTCTAGTTGACGGTAGGATTGTTCGAGAAAACGAAAACTGGCATTCTCGGTACAGAGCAGCATAGTTTCCCTCAATATGTCAGTCGGAAGTGGGAACGAAATGTGACTCATGTCAACGAGCTTACAAATATAGTCAATCGTTTCGTGTAGCGGAACATTTGTGAACAGTGACTGAACATCCACAGAACACATCAGTTCGTTAGCAAGATTGATTTTGTCCAAGTCATTCGTAGTCGGTTTAAAAATAAATCGTTTTTGCTGAAATCCATTTTACTGGTAATTAATAGGGGATTTTTGTTCGAAATGGATTAAACTCCACCCAGGACTTATCGCTCTTTTCGCCTTACAATTCCTTTTGAAAATAAAGCAATAGACTCGGGTTTCGTTTTTTATTGGAATTTGTTAGTACTGCATATCCTTGCCACAGACAAAAGCAGAACGTCAGTCACTCTTTAATGGGATAACAGTGGTGACTGTTGTACCATTGATCTCACCCTGGATACAACTGAATTATCATGCGCAAATGCTGAGCCATATTCACTTGTCAGGTTGTCAGAAAGTCCCAAAATTATATATAATAAATGTCCTGTTAACTCCAACTTTTAATCACACCCATGACAAGAATACTGATGATGCCCAACAAGAGCGGAACCCGAAATCTGTTTTGTATTAAGTGGATAGGAATTCATCAGACAAGACATGTTAGGTGCCGTGTCTGCAGTTTTTACCCTTTATCGCAAAACAATTAGTATTCAATTGACTGGAAATAAATTTTCGACCTAACACTGACGAAATGAAGCAACTGTGATATTGAGATGTATTGTAGAGATATTGGAGTAGTCGATAAAACAATCACTTACTGGGATATAGTATGGTGCTCACGAACAAACATAATTGTTTTTTTAAACGGTGGTTTTGGCAATTTCAGGCGCTGGCTAGAATTTGAACGATTCAAGAAGCCGGATGAATTCGTGCAACTTGTGATCTGGTAGCTGAACTGGAAAGTCATGCCGGCCGACGACCGCGACGATGAGACGTATACCCGGATTTCAATGATCGGCTTTTCATAACTGTCTTATGCCCGTTGGTTACCAGGAATCACAGAGATAATCAATCAACTGTAGATAAAACGTAAGAGTATACATGTGAGAATTACGAATACAGAGTTGCGTGGCTTAAATATGTTCAGCGAATATATAGCGGTTACTACCAACGACAACAGGGAAGTTTACGCGTGAACCGAACCCGTTTAAAAACAACCAATATTCTGTATGCCAGGTAGTGTTGTCTCACAGATGACGCGTTTATCTGGTTTCTCGAGACAATTTAAAGATTTATACGGCTGTACTGAGTAATCAGACTTTAAGGTAGGGTATTTTACAACGTTACTGGTGAATTTCTTGTTCCACGAATGAAGCCTTTTATGCAAGAGCGAAAATGCAAGCGTTCTACTTAGTGTCTATTTTTTTAATGTATAGTTTTACCTTGAAAAACTGAATGACTCTGATTACTTAATGGGATTTTGGCACCTTTCAATACTGCAAATATCTCTACCATCCCGTGCGTCGATTTACACGGATTTAAACTGACCGTCAATTACAATTCATTTGGTTGGTGACCTCACTCGAAGACCTCATACTGTGGAAAATATGATGTTAACACATGTATATGTGAGGTCAAAATAAATCTTAAATTTGCCTCGAAATCTCACCCACAGTTCAGTCACTAGCCATCCCGTAGTTTTAAGGACATTCGTGTCACCTAGTCTGTCTGGTGAGGGAACTCGTGTTTGCCGTTAGCCTCAGAGACTTCATACTCTCAACTTTGGTGGACTGGTCACTCTCATAAATGTGTGTTTTAAAACCTGTCTTTTTAGCTTAAGATCGTTACGAACAGAGTTGTGCTGACGACATAAAGACTTCTGGCCCACTTATATACCTTGCCAGTTTACCAATTATATTCCGGAAGACAGTTTTGTGGTCATCCACATTTTGGTAACTAAATTCTTATTGTCACCTCAACAACAATAAGTTTTTGCAACAAACTAAGGCAAAGAAGCTGCAGTGTTACATGACTTTCTAGAACTAAAAAGAGTGTTGAACGTGAATACATCATGTTTCTGCTTTTGATTTCGACCAAAAATTATTATCTG
>JTDE01003613.1:62084-79911 GCA_014338405.1 Paragonimus skrjabini miyazakii
GGCTGACGTTAATTTTCTGGATGGCTTCAACTGAATAGCGGACATACCAAAGACATAAGTACAGTGTACATTGTATAACGTAGGAATGAAGGCAACAACATTGAAGAGGAAGAAAGTCCAAGTAGGAAGCACCACAGGTGACTTGACCAACATCAGACTGCTTTTTATTTCCTCATAAAACAAAGAATTTGAAACGTTTTCTCTTATTGTGTGATCAACATTCCCGTCTAGGCAAGTGGAGTATTTAATCAAAAGACCAGTTGTCGCATAATCCACTCCAAGGTGCACAATGGTTAACGCAATTAATCCAGAAAGAAGAACAGAATAGACAAGAGGTGTGTACCAGTACACAGCAGGTAGTTCAATACTCACGATCATACCAGCTAACAAAAAATTTACAAACTCAACAGAAGTCGGTTCCGTCAAAATCTCGGTTTTTGCATGCGCGCCATCAACTGTTGATCGCAGCAAATTAAGTTCGGGTTGCCACCGAAGACGATTGGCTGCTTCCATTTGTGCTTGAGTCTGAGGCAACTGACCAAGTCCACCTAGCGCAGGTGGTTGGAGGGCAAACAAAGAAGTAGCAGCCAGATTGTGGTCCACGTTGAGAGCGATCGGCAGAACAGCATGCTGGTTTAGGATGGAAAGAAGCGGTCGCGCAGGCAGTAGGAAGTCCAAATCGGTGTGCCACAGATAAACTTAACGAAGAGAAAGAATGCGAAAAGTGGAACAAATTTCGAACAGCCAATGTCAACAGATGGTTTGAATAAGAAAAACTTACTTATAAACACGTTTCAGGTAATACAATTTGTTACTAGCTAACCAGAAAACTGCAGATTTATAGTCGTTACTTCCAGAATAACACCAACTTATATTCACCGCTTGCAAGAACCTGAATAGTTCCCGATGATTTCATGAAAACGGAGTAAACTTTATATTTTCTGCCGTCAATAACGAAAACTGCACGTCAACAATATTTCTATTTACAGTGAATTGAACTGTCTTGCAACCATGGCGGAACTATTGATTGTGTTGTCAAGTTAACTCATTAAAAACATTTTACTTACTTCATAAGTTGACTGACTCCGATGTAACTTCAATTTATTTCCTACAACACTACATAGATGAAAGTCAAACTCAATTGAATTTTCCCCAAAACTTTTCAAAAACTGTTGTCACTTCAAAGTGTCTCATGTCAAATTTCCTCGCTCACTGCCACCAGCAGAAAATTCATTTGAAACCGATAAGTAAATGTCAGAAAAGACGTGTCAAAAATCGAGATTTTTGGCAGCAAAACGAAAAACAGAGACACACATGATGAATATCAAGGATTTTTGTTAGAATACCTTTTTGACTAGCGCACGGTCGAAAACACTTCCCCATTCCACTTTTCTCATCACTAGTAAGTGCCACTTCACATCAAAAGAAACGAATGTAGGAGGCCGCCAGTGAGTTTGATTACCACCCGTAGTGAGTATGATGGTATAAACATGTCACATAACCGACAGTTCCCGCTGAGCCTATCTTTAAAGGTGAAAGTGACCAACAATCAAAAATGAAGCGGTAATGTTCACCTGATTGAAAATGGAACCCGTGACTCATACGGTGTACAAACTGGTGACAGGTGGCTGTAGCGTGTGTTAACCAGTAGGGGGAAATGAATGAACGGTCCTAGGAGTAAAACCCCATGAGGGATGCATAAGCATAACAGGTCTCGTTCGTGGGGCACTACTGATAGTTGTCGCATAAGTACACACACCAACACGCAGTTGAATGACGGCTAACTAACAATCATCAGCAGATGTCACAGCAGTGGGAGCTGCCAAACATGATGACCAATTTGTTTTTAGGATGTTAGGTTAGAGAGTTGTTTCTCTAATACGCGACACCTTTAAGCGCACAGAACAATGCTGATTAACACAAAGACCCAACCGTTATTGGTTTCATGATTTATTCAGAGTCTTTTACGAATGTTTGCGCCTCTGTAGCACCGGAAGGTCAGTTAGTAAACAAATATGAAATGAACGCAACTTGAACTACTGTCTTGTACGCTTATAAATCCGTTTAGTTTTACCCTACGAAGGCGATATTTAACAAACGTTTGGTGGCTACTGCGCTTGAATACAGCTGAACAAGTCGAACGGCAAGTTGAAACAGTTGAAGTTACCTTTTGCAGTTTTCAAATCTTTCGACTTAAATACTCACCAAATGTTTACGTCTCTAACATCGCTGCTTCGTAGGTCATTGATAATTGGCAAAAAAAACAGGAGATCTCAGATGTTCTTCTATTACGACAGTGCATTTGCTCTTCGCAACAACGAAGTCAATTGATGATGGATGTGAAAATTCGAACTTTGCAAAGTGTTCCGAACTAATACCTTGTGTTATCTAGTTAGTACTGACAATTAATTTGCGAAGTTTAAATTCTGCCTATGTAACGTGAAGTCGAAACCAGCAGGTGTGCACAGATTGAATTTGAACTGTGCAACAGAGTGGAGTGCTATGTTGAGGCCGTTTTGGTTTTCGTTTATCTGAGTCGTGTGTGCTTGACTAAGTGGGCCTTTGGTTCATGTGTGTTTGCTCTGATTCCTTTTACAAGACTGTTGCTGGAACCATTACTTTGGAAGAACGCTGTTCCCCGGTGTCTCCACTTTATTCCAAAATTGGTCCATAAATCTTACGAGCATTTAGGGTAAAAACGGCCGAGTTACACATTACACTTAAGTGAAACTGAGTTGGTTAAGCTTTCTTGATTTCTATTAACTAGTCTACTTTTAGTTCAAGACAAGTTTAACTTTTTTCTGTGTAACAGGACTAATAGAATAACAATAATCCAAAACATCTTAATGATTGTCCCTTCTACCAGTTTGTCTGAACTCATATTCATACATACAGAGACGAATTATACTAATAGGGTGACGAAGAAATGTTGGAGTTTTCCACACAGCATGAAAGTCAGCCTGTTAGTGAAGTTAATCGAAAAACTGCGGTTATGATCTATTTACTTAAAAAATACATAGCACGGAAAACGTAGAATTATTTTTTTGTCTTTTGATAAGCATTCTGAATGATAAAAGGGAATTATGATGTTGCTTAATTATTACTTCGATACACTTTCTCGACTGTCAAACTCCTAAGATAGTATTTTGCCGAAAGTGGCAATCTTTTTGGCTGCATAGATGCCTCGTTTCATCAGTCACATCCTATAGTGCATACATATTAATCAAGATGTGTTCCCGAAAATACGGAAGATCGTTAGACCCGTTGAAATCCACTTGGTAAACCCCAGGGGAAAATGATACCGTTCAACGAGTCTAGTTCAGTAAACATCGGAGTTATCTTTTAAAAAGATTGCAAGTTAGATTACCTTCACCAGTAGTCATGTGCAAATCTCGGAAGTACTTACACATGCGTCAACTGTTGCATATTGCTAAATATATGCTTCGTGAAATGAAACGTTTATTTTCCAATTGCTTAATCTTCCCCATGTTTATTGGCGTTACCTTATCAATTGCCTCATGGTTTGTTGTAATCGCTAGGCTATTTGAACTTCCTGTTTAATGTAAAAAAGAAACCTTTGCTCGAGACTCCGTCCTGTCAGTTAAAACCAAACGTTTGTCTTAGACAATGGAGAATGAATATACTTCAGCGCTTTTCTTGAAGCAAATACAGTATCCAAGTCTCGTTGATGCAGAGAAGTTCACTGAGTACATAAGCTTGGAATACCTCACCTTTGCTAGTCAGCATAAAGTTTTCCCATATTTTTGGTGCGAGTTCAAGAACCTTGTGACGGTCGTAACATGCACACTCAATGGTGGAATGGCCACTGGATCTAGGCCTGATAGAAGAAAATTCTTGTGCCACAATTGTGTAGGTAAGAGTGTTAAGAAGACCGATAAACTCAGCATTGCAACCTAAACAAGATTTTGGATGATCTCGTAAAACGTATGAAGTTCCGAACAATGACTGAGGAGGAGATCACTTGCGGTGATACAGAAAAGAGCGTGGACTTCGGTGACCACGAAACAGCAAACGCTGTATTTACAGACTGTCCCTGTCATAAATTACGCCTTTCCTGAAGCAGATCACAGTCACAGGATGCGCTGCGGGACCGTTTCAAAGATGTCCATGGTTCTTCAAAACAAACGTATATCATTACTCGCATATTCAACCGTGAACAAATGCAAAGCATGGGCGTTTGTATCGTAACCATAAACAGTCTGCATGCATTACACACCTTGATTTTTCCGGATGGGAAGCTTTACAAATTTATAAAGTGCGAATCTGTGACTTGTCTATCATCATGTTAACGGATACTGAAAAAAGTTGCTCGGTTATCTGTAAGGAAAGATTACTGGTAGATTGTGTGAAAGCTGACTTTCGTTCGCTAAGTCTTAGATATGGCTGATGACGCTTACTGACGCTTACTCACCTAGTGATTTCACCCTTCAAAACATACCATCCAAAACGTCTCTGCAGCCTGAGGTGCATCGTATATCTGTCAACAGCTGTGAATCACTACGAAAACAATGGACTCTGAGAGCTTTTGATATCCTGAAAACTTGAAGAAAACGCAAAGTAAAGATATATGGTTGGTAAGGAGCACAAACCATTATCACTCTAGCGCGTGAAATATATTTTCAGTAGCTCAAGACCAAGCTTCCCATTTCGATGTTCAATAAACAAAATGAAACAAAAGCAGCAGTGATCAGAATCAGCAAAACGGCTATAGTAAATTTATGCACTTGACAGATTCGGCCAAAGCAATTATGGTTCGATTTAATGAACAAACGTTGGTGGCTGTTGAACTAACTTCATTGATATAGGGTTCTAAGCAGCCACATCACCGAAACACAACGTAGAAGAAACCCGGATTAATACTTTATCATACGATGGGAACTGTGAATAGCAATGTCCGGCAGATTCCACATCAGGTTGACCAGAACCAATCTTTGTGTCCTTGATTGTATATTTCTTAGCCAGTTTAATGATCAACTGTTAAATATACGCTGTTTTCTTTGCTTAGTTTGATAGTAATTAATGTATGGTCGTGCTATGGTTGGACAAGATACGCTCTTTATGTTGCGTCTCGAATGAAACAGTCCGTGTTTACACAGTCAGTAGCACATCAAAAAGCAACGGTTTGAATCATATTAAAGGGTTGGCAACTTCAGTGTTTGGCAAACAGTGTACCACAAATGTATCCCAGCTCGTGTGTTTGTATGAAGGTAATGTTTTAAAACGCATAGTTATCATGTAGTGTTTTGAATAGATGCTCTAGGGTGCTCAGCAAGTAACGTAACTTTGCTGAACGTTAACCAACCCTTACATACAGCACTGTCCTTAGACGTTTGGACTCAAATGTAGCGTAGTATCTCCGACACGTGCATTGCACCCAGGTAAAGTATATGGCTGAACTCTAGGGAGACAGCATTTGTCTGTTCGATGTCATGCAGTATACTATAGCGAATAGCGATGGGCTGCCTGACAAAGTGAAGCGTTATGTGGCACTTGTGACCGCAATAGGTGTCCTTGAGCAAAACAAAGTCCTGATTATCATGAAAACTTACCTTAGTGGAGCTTAATTCAGCTGTATTAAACAAAACATCAGTAGCTGATGGACATGTTTTACAAATTGACTAATCGTCGACTGAAGTATGGTGAACTTAACAGGAAACTTAATGGTTTTAATTTACTATCGCACGTTATCGATCAGAACGTCTGAGCGGAAAGCGCACCAGTGACCATGATTGAGCCGATGCTAGAACTGAAACTACACCTTTGCCACTTTGCCAGGGAAAACACGACTTTTTATTTGAGTTTTTGCGCGTTCATTGTTGGCTTGTGACAGTACAACTCTCATCTGTACACCAGTGTAGAAAAAAAGTATTCTGCTCTGGATTTGCGATTTTCTTGGAATTGTTCGCGATTGCAACTCTGACTTACGCAACTACTATATGCCAACTTACTAGTTTTCTCAGTTCTGTTTGACAAACCAGAAATATTACGTTTGCGTAACGAGTAATGAACTTCCAAGAAAACCGTAATTAGTTGTAACTAACTTCTGTTAGGTTGGTTTAATCTGACAGGATTGTTTGGTGACTATGCGGGACGGGTGATATCGTTCGCAATGTCCAGTCAAAGGGTGGCTGTGTGTGGCGATAACATGCCAAGTCGAAAACAAAGTTTGACACGGGGTTCTTAGATTAGATGAATTATACCAGCTGAATAAGTCAAGGTAATGTTCTAATGTCCAGGATATTTTGAATAATTTTGTAAACATAGGCTGTTTAAAAGAAATGCATTAGTTCGTTGTTGTGAAGTTCGAAGAATCTACGTGAGTGTGAGATGTTCAAGTTTCATTACTTATTCAGTCAAAATGGTATGTTACTTAACTTAAAAACCGACTTGGTTAACCATCACTGCTATTAGTGATTGGTATAGTAATGCGTAAATTGAAATTTGCAAACAGTGTACCATGTCGTTGTACAGGAATTTACATACCAATGAATTTATGCATCTGTGTAGCAAAACACTGGTTGACTCGGAGCTCATTCTGTTTAATTTGGCGGTGCGCACAGCATTAGTTAAAATTGATTTTTTTAAATGAAATAAACAATACAAGTGTACGAACCGAAATATCTGACGAATGGCAACTGTACCCTCCAGTGATGTCACAATTGGTTAAAAATACTCATCTAATAATACAAAAATTAATAGTGTTTCACAGTAAAGTCGAAAATCACTACATTACTAGGTTCACCACCTCCGTGTACACTGTACACACTTGTAATGTGGGATACATGTAGCGGACAATAAGCAGTTAAACAAGACATATAACACAGTCAAATGGAACCGGAATGTCAGTTGACAGTACTGCACAGCACATATCATATAAGATTATAAACGCTGGCTGAAACACCTAAATGTAGTGCCGATTAGACACTATCAGTGTACACCTTGACTCATTAAGATCCCACCAATTCCACGTAGGATTAATCACCTCAACTTCTTTTACAGTACTGGTAACGACCATTAATAAAAATGCTAGTACCTCCAGCACCTCTTCACCAGAATCTATAAATAAGCAGAAAAGCGAAAAGATCATATATTTACAGAATGCGGCTGGTGTACAAATCTAACGCTGGTTTTTCGACTGCTATTCGTGCGGGTCGATCCAAGTTCAGAGTGGAAAATGAAGTAGACGCTTGATTGTTGAAAATTTTCAATGTACTACCTGTAAGCACAAATTTCAACCTTTCGTATGATAATTAACACAGAAGTCCCTGTCCCGAAAATACCACAAGTGTCCCGTGATTTGCTCCCAAGACAAGCGAAAAGACGCGTACAAAAAACACCTTTGTTTCGCCTCAAAATGTGTGCGCGTAGTGACCAAAAAACATCCCCGAATCATCCAGTTGAATGACAGTTACAGAAAAAAATAGCATGAGCATAGCGGAATAAAAAGTCGGACGGGTAAAAAACTAACAATGATCACCTCTCGACCATTCTGAACTGTTGCGCTAATTCCGATCTAATCGGTCGGAATCTATCAACGTTGGTGAATAGTTTCCATGAGATCCCACTTAATCTTTGGAACACAGACCGATGTGGACTTTATCTTCAGTTCACACGTTTGCATTGTGACAGATGCCATGAAGCGACTTCATTTATGCACGCGATGCTACAAAATTCCTATTCAAAGGTATTCAGTTTATCTGTAGTTTCAACTGACATATTCAAGATGCCCGATTCCTTTTTACTTCAATCATTTATCAGATAGGCCCAGACATTTGGTACACCTTCACCCCTATCACAGTACTTCACAGATTTTCAGTGAAACGCACCAGCTGCTCTCGGTTCAGTTGCAGTGATTGTTAAGTTGACTCATCATCATCTCTGCTGTTCACCATCGCAATGGATGACGGTCATGTTTTAGTGAGGCCGGAGCCAACCCAGCAGTTGTACAACACTACGATCGACGGTTTCGTTAAGACTGGAGGCTTCATTCATGTGGCGAAGGATCCGATCTCTAAGAAGCTTACAACCACACTTAGTACCAAGGGACTAGGCGGACTAAGACTTAATTTACAAATGGCAAAGCCTAAGTTCATTTGTGGCAACAGTAGGCACAATGCAATGGCTGTCTGTGAAGAATCCTCTGTATTAGGTCTAGACACAGTTCACTCACTAAGCTCTTTCAAAGTGGTGACGAGTTTAGGAATTCCTTTTATTTTAAAAGGTACACCTTTCAGTAGCCATCGACGGAAATTTTGCGACAGCAAACTTAAGCATCCGAAAGCCTTGGTATCCCATCCTTTGAAACAGTATCTGATATCAAGCATGACTAACTAACTGGATTTGAACAAAATTAACCGCGAGATACTCGAACGTCCGGATTGTGCAATCCACTGGTTTGGACTGCGGCGGCTCCGACTTCTTAGTGGCACGCCAATCAACTATATCCACATCATAATGTGCCTAGAGGAACTGAGTACCCCAAGTTTAACTACCACCATCGTAATTTTGCGGAACTCACGAGTGGAGAGACTAACCCCCCGGTAATGTCTAGTTTATCTGAACGCAGTCGGGGAACATTCGCTTAACGCCATCACCAGGGACGCCGGCTTTTGGGCACGCGTTTCATGTTGTGGTAGTTATCTCCAAGAAAAAGGGTCGTGCGGTGTGGACGGACAAGCACCATAATGAGCTGGACGGTCATGGTCTTAGTAAGCTCACCTACTTTCTACTGTCAAACTGTTGTCTGTCATATCCAGATTGTAGCAACCTCAGAATCTTTATTTGTGCTATCCCGATTTGAGTAAACCTCCCACGAAATTAAGTCCTGAAATCATGAGATGGTCGGGGTAATCGCTTGGCCCTCTTCCGTGGTAGCTGCAATCGATCATGTGGCCACATTTATATTATTGAAATAGTTCAGGATCACAAAATACGCACTGCACTCGGCACATTTATGTATTAAAAAATTAACGAAAAGCTAACACAAGTTCACCTATGCGACCTAAGAGAACCTACTAATGTCAATGCCAGTCTCGTTCATCATGCTTACTGTCCTCACTGTTCGTGAGGGTAAAACTGTGACACTGGATATCAGCATAGTGGTTGATTATTGAGCCTGGGCTGCTTGAACGGCAGAAATTGGAAAGTACTATGCAATTATCACAAACCTCCTAGTAAGTGGGTCCTGTATACCATGGACTATCCAGCAGCCTAAACTGTTTCCACTACCTTGATTTGTGAAACCATTTACATTTCTATACATCATGCAAATATTCCGCTGGAACCCCCATCTTGTGCAAATTTTGGCTGATTATTTTTGGTTCCCTGAAGACTTGTAGTAACTGTACCCGAGGACTTTGACGCTGACTTATGCATTTTTGTGTTGTTATGATCTAATGTACTGACAGTTAGTTATATAGGCCTTAACTATATATTGATCCACTATTTGTTTTGCGATAGACATTTTACTTGTGGTTGTTTCTTTTACTTCCCTAACGAGTCCGAGAAAACATTTTTACTTACTGATTCTGATACTGGATCCATCTGCTCATTTGATTGATAAGAGTCTCCACTTTCTAATTTTTAAATATCACACAATGCCATGCATTCGGCTTCCATCTTATATTCCTTGCTTACGTTTATTATCATCGTTCCCAAATTATTTGAAAGGAATGTGTGTAATCTCTCTTTTGAATTAACAGTAAAATATATACTATATTTTCCTGTTACACCAGATTCAAATAAGTGGTATCGTGGTATCAGACGTGTCTTGACTAAATGTTAGAACAGAAGCCGGGTATCTAGTGATAGTACACATAATAAACATCTGATTGTTGCAGTTTATCTGGATACTCATTTACAGCAAACCAGCTAAAGGCAGGTCATTTATTAGCAAATAGGTTCGAATTACGCACGATAGAGCGCCTGTAAAATAGTGAAGTGTTATGATGGCAAATAAATAAGATGCACTGAAGTTCTATAAACGTTGTAATAAACTGCTGTGATGTGAAAAACCTCCATTGATATCATTTCACCCCCTCTGTAGCAGAGATCGGTAGTAATTATAGTTGCAAAGACTACTTTTAAATCAAAGTTTAGGTTTGGTTAAAATAAAACTAGTCGTTTATGTGGCAGCCTCGACCAGCTGTGCTTCCTTCTTTTAAACTAAATATACAAAAATGAATCTAAAAACGGAGTGCCTAGGTAGTAACACACGTTGCGAATATTTAGCAGAACTATATTGGTAGTTACAACATTTCTGTTCTTTGCGTACGAAAGAAGAGTATAATGAAAGGTACATACAAACAGAGAGCGTCCCGGCTGCCCAAAAGTTGGCCGTAGTTGCCGACAGGTTATACCGTATGATCGAAACATTCATACTCCTACTCAGAAACATTCCTTGCGCGCAGCACTAACTGAAATGAATGGTCAATGTTTTATTCACCAAACTCTCTTCATGGGTTAGCCCATCACTGTTAAGTGAGTCACAGTCTTGAATCATTAGCTCCAGGAGGTGTCCAAAATCCATTTCTTTTTTCACTCAGGTAATACTGTCGAAACAGGGACTCCAGTTAAGGTCCTTTGGACCTATTTGAAGCATACCAATAGATGTAGAACGCTGTCCCACAGGATATGACATTTGCGTGCGCTGCTGGATCGACACAGTATCGGACGCAACGCACTTATTGCGATAAAACTAAACTGTTTCGACATCGATGTCGCAGCCATGTGCATCAAGTTAGGCTCCCTAAGTCTGACGTTCAGTATATTAAACATTGGATACGTTACCCTCCAAAAAGTTCGCTTCATCTAAGAGCAAGAACCAGGTCCTCCAGTACTGAAGGATGTCCTTCTCGTATTTTGCTTGGGAATAAGGATGGCAAACAAAGCATTAACAGTAATCAGAGCCTGAGTCTGTTGAGCCGCACGGGGAAAGTTGCAGTAATATTCTGACAAGACATCTGCTCAGCCTGCTTAATGTCTAAATTTTTGAGGTCAATGTTCCTAAGGAGCGATGTGAATTATAAGATAGCCCCTGTTGGATTGACTTGATTGTCGCCTGAAAGATCCAGTAGCAGTACCATGAACACAGCCAGTTTCTGTATGTTTTGTTTCTCGGTGTAACCAATACGTTTGCTTTCGTGATCCGTGAAACATTGTGCGAAGTAAGTTTGGTAAATTTGAATATTCAGGTAAGTTTTCCAGTTTACTTATGTTGTTAACAATAGGTACATACATACAGTTTTCTTAATCTATCCCTGTTGATTTTGACCATGTCAGTAATCTGAAATGGGAGGTTGTCCTAGCTTTAACTTTAGTCAGTTGTGTTTGACAGCAAAGCCAACAGATGCGCTCCAGAACTCCTAAATATCAGAAACTTCGATGCTCCAAACCTGTTAACTAATTCTTATATTAGCAATCCGATGGTTGTGGATGATATCGTGCTATCTGCACAAAGCGAAAAGAAGTCACTTTGAATGGCCGTGGCTTTCACGGTTGTGATATCTAAATTTGGCTTAGCTTTCAATATAACCATGAAAGTTTCTTTTTATGCTTCACTCGAGATAAGATACTAAACCTGCACTGTAGGTAGCTGTGTAGAATTTTTTGCTTCAATAGCAACCTGTTGGCAGATTTGTCCATGGTTCGTTAGTTGTGGGCTTTTATGGCGACGGCTAACGCAGATTTTGGACTTTTGAAGGATGTGCCTTTAAGAATTGCAGTTTCACATTAAAAGGAAGCTGCCCATCTCCCGTGCAATAATGTTGATCACGCTGTTTCACAGTAGTGAAAACTGAATTTAATATCACTTTAATGCGCTATATTTGATTTGTTTTCATCTACAATATCTAAGACGCATCTTCACTACTAAGTTGTCAGACACGATTTAGGAAACTGGGGTACTTTGGCAATGAGCCACGGATGGGATCGAAAACAGGTTAATGTATAATTGGTTTCGTAGACCTAAGATACTCACAAACGGATTTCTAGACAGCTGCTGTTAGGATAGCTCAAAACGGTTGAGCAAAATTCCGGAGGTCAATAGCTGCGATATCAATATGTTAGTTAAGTAAGTCTCTAGAGCTGTACTGTCGAGTATATTTCACTAGAGCATGTAGCCTAAGACTGAACGGTCTAAAGAAGTTCAGACCGGACCGTCATCCGAAGGTACAATAGTTGAGGGTTGTAATGTCGTGACTTCAGGCGTGTGATACTCAGGCCTACTGTAGGCATCACAAATCGTAGTGATATGACAGCATGGCGTTGTGACGGAGGTGCTGAGAGTCTGGATATCACAGGTCATCAAGGCATTCACAGAACACCTTAAATAAGGAACGACGAGTAAGCTAAATGAAATTAGAGTATGCTAGCTACATACTTTTGTTCGTATCATACAACTGCACTCAGTAGATCGGCCGCTCTTCTTTTCAAAATTGGGAGTATTGGTGGTTTTCTACTTTTTCTTTATTTAGCCTTGTAAATGCATTTTATGTTGAAGTTTTGTTTGGTCCAGATTTAAATCTTTGCTTTTCTGCTTAACTCTGTGTAACTTGCATTATTGTATACTTATGCACATAAATCCTTCTCGCCATGTGCCTTTAATAGTTTTCTTCCAAGCTTAGATGTTACCAGTGAAGTCGTTTCATAAGTTTGGTTTTGAAAATTAACGGTTTTGGTTCAATGGTTCTGGTTAACCAGCTCTGGCTGGTTGGACCGCAAATATCTCCGCCCACACGTCTCCACAGTTTTTATTTGGTTTACATTTATTACGGAATCTGTACGATGAACTGCAAGTGATGCAGTGGGATTCGATTGTGGCGAGTGTCATGCAGACTTTCTTTCGGCTTCGGTAACTGTGACGGGTTAATCCGGAAGCGAATGTCGCCATAGATTTTTATAACAAATTCTGATGATGGTCTGCATAAGTAAACCGTTTTTACCGATATGCTGTAATTAGGTAATTAGGTGACATTACTTTTGTTTGCCATAGAGCTGTGTACATTCTGGTGAAGTTTTTGCTCTTTGTTATTTACATCAAAATTGAAAACGTTGCTCTACAATAACAGTCGTTTTATGGAAGTACCCAAGGTAACCCAAGAACTAAGACAAAAGTTACCCACCCAGTAGACGTGGACACAACTGTGTATTCCTTATGCATCGATGTTTGTTTTGAGAGTCTGACTACTCTTTGGTGAACCACCCAGGCAGTAAAACCAGATGGTAAATCTCACCTTGAGTGTCTCAAGGTAACAGCCCTGTGAGACTGTCTACCATGAAAAGATGGTCCAATAAACTCGAAGAAGCCGAGGTATTTCTCAGAATGTGCTGTCTACGCAACTTGGAAGTCCGTCGCTGTTGTCTCCAAGAGCAGAACAAAGCATTCACAATAACAAGCTTAGAAAAAATATACCTTCAATTACACGTGGCATCGTCGCAAGAGCTCACTTATAGTTTTCTCCTTGCACAGTCCAAAAAGGAAATCACCTCAAAAAGGAAGTCGCTGTAGCAGTACTCACATCTCAGTACGCCGCCGTTTACACCTCTGATTCATCATCCACTTTTCAATGTCTATCTTCTCGGGCATTTTAACATTTTGTTTCATATGTAGAATTCAGAGTGAATGACGTTCGCGATTTGATTTCTCAATCTCTCCGTGGTAGTTCATTTAGCCCGAGCAAGGTTCACTGTGAAATACAAAGAGAGAGCCTTTCTCTAGCCAACCGAACCACCTCTTGATTTTTCAAGTTCGCCCATTCATTTGGCAATTTTCCTATGAAAAAGAAAGAGGCTACGGTTGTCCCTGTTCATAGACCGAGTGATCGGTATTCTCTTGTTTGTTGTCGACCTATCAGCCCAACCAGTGTGCTGCGCAGAGTCTGAGAACGTCTTCTTGAACAAGTCATCTTGAAGCATATCCTAGAAAATACTCCTATCTTTGCATCTAAACACGGATTCTTACCAAATGGTTTCTGTTCAACGAGTATGTTGCCTTTCCTTGACAACCTGACGGATGCTAGAGATCATGGTCTTATATAGGACATCATTTGCTGTTACCTTGCTAACGCTTCCGACCAGACACCACACAGCCCATTTCTACAAGAAATGGAGGTATACGGCATCAGGAGTGGTAGTCACCGCCAGATCACCTAGTTCCTAATGAAAGAACACTTTCTGTTAAAGCCGACTCTCTCTTTTCCATCATGTCTATTTTAGCGGGTATACCAAAAGGATATAATCTTGGTCCACTACTGGTTTTAATTAATATCAGTAGTTTACCAAAGTGAATCTCCATTTACTGTTTTCTCTGTAGGGATGACTTGAAAACCTGGAAATAACATGGTCTCAGCACTGTGCAAGCGGAACACGAAGCAGTTAAGCAGTTGTCAATGAAATGCTGTCTTTTATTCAAGAAAGAAAAGCATGCATAAGTGTTTCTTGGTGTCAGTGCTGGTACTGTCTTCCTAGTAATCCACGCGCAAACAAAAGTGTCTGTTGCCCGCGTAATTCTTGAAAAGGATCTGGTTATACGGCAAGTTTTCAAGTTGTCCTTCATACTTTATCACATAAGTGCAACGAAAAAAGATCCGTTCTACCAGACCTAATAAAACGAACCTTTCCGTAAACTGACAGGGCGGATTTTCACACTTTTTACGGGGTTTATATCCCACACGTGTTTAAGTACGCGAATTCGGTTTCTTATTCTAATTTAGGACAGAATAAATGCAAGTGAATGTGTACAGCGAGTTGCGTAAAAATCATTGTAGGTAACTAGAACGCTCCTCATGAATCTCGACCAGAAATTTTTGATCATTACCCTCTTGACCACCAGATATTTCGAAAAGACCTCATTCGTACTTCATCTTTTTCAATGGCCGATGAAGGAACATTCTATTATCGCAGGGTCAAATAGTCTACGGCATTACAATAAAAATTTCTCTGAAAGGAGATCTCGAACATTTGTCACGCAAATTTTTTTCTGCCACAGGTTGGTTGCTCATTGGAATAGCCTTAAGACTTTGGCAGAAATTTCAGCAATTGTCGTTAGTGCTTGTACTGAGATGCAACCAAAGGACTTTTGTAACGTTAACCTGTCTGTTAATGGTAGTAAGTGAACGTTATAGCCTTACTTTTTCTAATATTGATTGAGCCTACATTGACACTGCATTTAAGCCGAGTAACGTTATGTTAATTTGTTTGTGGTTGCACTTGAGAAAAACTTACGTTGGCGTGCCGTGTCGACGCGGGCAACTTGTGCTATCGGCTTGCATTCGCATATCAGCAACTGAATCGCTGAATCTTTTAAAAAACCGCGATAAGCGATCATGTAAAAAAGAATGTAAATGTGTTTTATTGTAAAAAAATATATGTGCCACGACCGTCACGCCTTCAACAGTCTATCTACTTATACGAGTGGTATATTACCAACAGGACGTTAAGGTAAGTTTGTAAGCTATCTGGATCCTTCATGGCTTACCGGGTGATTTTGCCTCGTTTTTTATCATTTCACCGGTGATCCATGCTCTCGGTAAAAGCAACAGGTAGGAACAAGAAAGATAAAGAAACCCGCTGTATAGTCCGGATTTCAGCGAAATATGAGGGAATGATTGAGAATTCCTCCTTGAAAACAGTTTGCATGGATGTAACTTGGTGGGCTCCAACATATTTGACGAAAAATCATTGTTTGAAGTAAGTTTCCCACCGTCGTTTGCCAAGTGCCCCGTTTTGACCAGCAATGAGTACAAAAGAACAATTTGAATTAATATAGATAGAATAAGGCTCCATAAGAGAAGGTTCCACAGATATATGTTCCATTCAGAACCATACCTTTGGCTGAGTACAAAATCTTTCATTTTCATGTAACATCGGAGTAAACGGTAAATAACATACACGTTGAGCAAATTTATAATTATGGTTTTCCAGATATTGTATAAATTTGAACAGATAACATTGGTTCTCATGATAGATGTGGTCAGGAAAATGATTTCTTGATAACTCCAATGTTTGTCAAAATGTGCGGGTTTTCAAGGTCGCCTTAGTTGAAAAAACTTGCCGAGAAGTATACTCAAACGAACCATGTACAGCGAACTAATAAATCTCATACACTGTGAAGAAAAATCCTCTATATACGACGCCGGATGAATATTTTTTCATATTTGATGTCAATTTGAGTAAGAGTGGGCAATGATCACGGTTGACCGTGATATGATTTCATTTATTTTTACACGTGTTGTGTATACACTTTTATTAATATCAAGCTCGTGTTTGATTTGAAGTTCTCACCATTCTTAATTTGAGTTGATTATCGAAAAATAAACAGGAGTTTCCACCTACCGTTTAACTTTTGTCATTTTTCGTTAACCGGTAAATTAAAATCAGAGTGAAACATCATAGTTCCGTGTATTGCCGACTGTCCAGTGCTCACCGTTTTGGGATAAGCGTCACGCGCGAGGTGAACTTAGCTGACGCGGTCTGATTCTACCTGTTGGAGCTGTCCAAGAGGATAATAATCAACCAGTTCCCAATATCGGAAACCGAATGACATTGAAAATAATCCTCATCGCATTGCCTCCGTGTATTGATATCGACCCCGAAAGACAGTGTGCAGAGATAACCTGTAAGCTGGCGAGGCATGGAGCGACTTATGTTTTTTGCTCTGAGGTGGATATTACAAATTAAACGCTTGACTAAAATGAAGGTGGGTGAAAAAGTCGAGGTCGTCATAAGTGTTCGATGGAAGGCGATTATCAAATATATCATATATTATAATCGCTACACAGCCCTTCCTCCGAAGACTAGTAAGAATTTCACGGACATTCCTCATTTCAGAGGGAGAGGTCCGCCATCTGCAACCATTTCTGATCGAGGCCCCCAGTTTCAGTCATCCCCTCTCTGTAGCCTCACACAGCTATTGGGTGGTTTGCAGAGCACACATCGTTGAGCTAATGGTTTAGTCGAGCGTTTTCACCGGCAAGCGTCTACCACTTATTCTTCTAGGAATCCGGTTTGCCATTAAAAAGGACATTAGCCGACGTTGATGAAAATATTTATCACCAGTCATTAATAGGCGAGGTCTCAGTGACACGTTCTTCGCACAAGGCATGGCTGCAATAGTACAGCCATCTTTTGATATTGGTATCTCCGCCGAGCTTGGCATTTAGGTTGGAAGCGTTTCATCACCAAGCGAGGTGACATCATCAGTGCATAATCGTTTTACCGTATAGTTTTTTGAGCGTGGAGATTGGTGAAGGTCGATGGATGCCTGCTCTTATATAGCAGAGTGAGTTGACCTTCTGACTTGAATTCTGGTTGGTTGCTCTCCTTTGTTTCTACCCTTTGACCTGATCTACCATTGGCTGATTCTTGTTGCATTTGAACTGTGACCTGCTGTCTGATTGGCTATTTCCTGCAGTTCTTGAGTCTTTGATCTGCGGTTTGACTGGGTGTTCCCTGTTGCTGTCTAACTCTGACCTCGAATCTGATTGGCAAAGACGAATGTCAACACCAGCAATTACACGTGGACCCGAAACCCATCAAACCATCCACTATCTAACGACGAACAAGACGTCCTTGTCAATGGACTCAACCCTAACACGAGAGACGCAGCAACCAAGGAATACTTGGCGAACTTATTGCACACATTGAAATCGAACGGCTTGCTAGAAGAGGCCAAACATCAAATCCGATAAACGATTGTCCTAGTCATGACCCGCAGCATGTTGTCCAATAACCTCACCAAGCATGAACAACGTGCATTGAACAACCTTAAAAAAAAGACATCACCAACTTGTCAGGTGACAAGGGACGA
>JTDE01003614.1:0-23180 GCA_014338405.1 Paragonimus skrjabini miyazakii
GTCCAAGTGGACCGTTGAATAGGTTCTATTGGCCATGTGAGAGAAGCAAGATTTAGCCGTGATTTAAATGTCCAAATGATGCTCACCATTCTACACTACTTGTGATGGCAAGATAACGTTTGTTTTTCTACGTCGGAGTTAGCGTACTTTACATCCGTGCATTTTGTTTGACCAAACGTTTGTGGACTTTCATTTTCGACAGTCACTGCTTGCTCACGATTGCTAGAGTATGACGTGATCACGTTCTGAGTAGGGTCACCGGAGAAAATAATCGGACTATTCTAACTGGAAAGGGTCTTGGAAGTTTACTGCGCTTGAACTTGCTGCACGTGACTGGACGGTCACTTTTGCACTCCGCTGTACATCAGCTGTTGTAGTATGATGCCGGTCCGCTTTAACTCTTATCCTAGGGCGTACTTTGTTCGTTTCGATTTTTTTTATTTTAGCGAGCCGTAAATCTTTGTCGAACCCGGTCAAATTGGGAAGATCTAGCCAGAGACCTATGTAAATCTGTATCTGGAAAATTTCTGCAAAGCCAATTACACATTTTCTGCAGTGGTCCAGCACACCCGGTCGGGAGTGCCGCCAACATTTTGCTGGGTGGTAGGTTATGTCCTATTGTCATTCATTTCTGAATGACCAGCTAATTTTGATGATAGGGTTTTTTTGTGCATCAGCTATGTTTTACGTGTTACTGGCTGGTTTTACTGATGTTGGCCAGAATGACCATTTTCATCTAGAATAATTTGAAGAGCATTTTTAGCTGGTATCGCTTTATTGCATATTGACCGCGCAGTGCTGATGGTTACTTACCTGAACTCACGGCGGCTTGTTGATTTGCAACATATGTTGTCTTTTTTGCTACAAACTAACGTTCAAGTGTGGTGTGTTGTAAAAGGTCCGGTATATATATATAACGTCTTGCCCAGTTGTATAAAACATTATTCAGCGGTATGCAATGTATACAGTGTTCAATCAAAGTCCA
The DNA here is from genome assembly GCA_014338405.1 of Paragonimus skrjabini miyazakii. Classification (NCBI taxonomy): domain Eukaryota; kingdom Metazoa; phylum Platyhelminthes; class Trematoda; order Plagiorchiida; family Troglotrematidae; genus Paragonimus; species Paragonimus skrjabini miyazakii. The sequence continues at coordinate 986 of JTDE01003614.1, forward strand.
GTCACGAGGATTAAATGAATTGTTTTCTACTGGAAAGCATGTTTTTGTTAGAAAAGAGTTCCTTTACTCGCCCAAACTTGATGAACTTAAGCAGTTCACTGTTACTGCACAGCACATGTGAGTATGTTTATGTATACGTTCATTAACGTAAAAATAAGGCCCATTTTGATGCATCAAAGTACGCGCTCCAATCTCATGTGCGTTCTATGATTATCTCAACTAAACATTTCCAGTAGTTTCGTGTGGTTTGGACGGTGGCCTCTTAATCGGTCTGACCAATAGTTAATTTTTTTCTTCCAAGTGGTTACATAGATTATAACCATTTAATGGTTGAGATTGTAGATTAGAGGAAACTAATGTGTCTTTAAGTTTCTGATTCTATGTTGGATGATGTGATAAGCAAAATATCGTATCATGTTTTTAGCAGAATGGATCGAGAAAATCTGCAAATATAGCAGTACAGATGAGGAATATTCAGTAGGAGATGACGAAATGACTGAAGAACAAAAACTGGGGCTAGCACATCCTATCAGATATATGAAGAGCACACACGTTTCATGCTGTAAACGATAAGTGACTGATGGCAGCAATAAAAGACGATACATAATTTTGATTTGGGAAGCTACCTGTAGGCTGGGCTTGGTGTCCTGAATATGTATGCCTAGTCTTTACTCGAATTCATCTGCCAACAGATTGTGATAAGGTTTTCGAGAGTGAGCACATTCTGGCACTACATAAATATGTCAAGTGGCTTATTTCATGTTTGTGACTTCAAATGGTTGCTTCCGAACCAGTGATTTAGATCAAACGAAAGCGATTTTGCAAGTTTTGGCGTGCTTGTCCGAAGGTTCCCTGTGCTGTGCACAGGTAGTGCATGCTTACTTGTTTCCGTTTAAACAACCGACCTGGACACAGTAGTGAATGAAAAGCCGTAATCCGCTTAGTCGATTGCATCCTCTCAATGAGTTCAACATTCTTAACGAACTACATACGACAAGCTTGAGCTGTTGGCTCCAAGGGAGCGCACCCAAGGAACTCTACTTTATCGAAAAACGTCGAAGGTCAAGTACCCCAGTAAGGAAGCTAAGTTTCCAGATAACGTACTTGACGATTGGGTACATTTCAGAGGCAGATCAAGGTAGCCCTTAACGATCGTTTCTAGGATTCGTTAAAATGTTTTGGTTTCCACCTTTTTGCTTTCAAGAGGAAATTCGGTAAAACACAATCGGCAGAAGTGCATCAGTTTACTTCTAGTTTCCTGAAGTCCAGTGTTTTGCAACCGTCCAATTGTGTTTCACATTTTAAAGTCATCAATGTTTGTCAAAATTTGAACGGTGTGTAATTTCTAGCACGAACAGAAGTGAATATTATTGACCGCATCCTGGAGTCCTGTAGCACGTCACAGGTCGTACAGAACCAACCACAAAATATATACCGTCGATATTAGCGATGATCCTTAGGGTTTAGGACTCACTGTGTACCATACTTACAGAACTTCGTGTACAGTGTTAGCTAATATGTTTGGCCGAATAATCTGTGTAGGTCATCAAAGTAAACGCCAACCAGTTTGCTTTTCATTAACCGGCTGTGTCTATTACACTGGAACAGAAAAGAGTTTGAAAACGAGTCAGTGTTACATACCATTTGGCCAATATGATAGAATGATCAAGTTTATTAAGTGTTCAGTGGTTTCTCAATTAGACGAGGTACCTTATCTCATCTGTCTATTGATTTATGGACTGTTGAATTACGATGAAATAAACAAAATTTCACGTAACCATTCGTCGCTTGTATTATCTGTTCACAGAGCAAATAGCCTCTGATTGGAAATCCTGGGGTATTCCGAAAGTTCAGCTTCAAGAGTTTTTTGCGACCCTACCGCTTGGACCCCCATCAGAAGGCCCATGGAATGAAGTACTTCTAACAAGTCTTGACGGCAGTCAGATTCTTCATCGTTCACAAAACTATGGTAAGTTTACTGTTGACTGAATTAGTACCTAATCATGACTAATTCGCCTGGTACTTGAGCTTTCAAAATTCAATACACAACCTCTACATGTTGTCTGGAAAACCTACTTGGGCCGATCCTTGTGCTCGTCAAACTGAACACCATCGCCCGTCCCTAAAAAATCTTTTTGATTTGGAACTTCAAACCGTTGGACCAGTTTTTCGCCCACACTGAAACGATTATTAGTACACAGCTTAGTAAAACGTTTGACTTACTTTCCCCCGGCGATCGTGGCTACTTAAAACAAATAACTTTTCGGAACACTCCTGATCTCAACTGAATCTATCACCATTTATTTTCACATCATTCGAGTAGTTTACTTACATCTGAGACCCGGATAACTGCTCACGAGAACCTTACTCATCTTTATTATCTTCGTCACTCTTTTTTCAATGTTTCGGTTTTCAAGAGTATTATCATGTGTACACTCACCTCTCGCTTTCCGTTACCTATCTTTCTCTCCGTGGATTTTCATTTTTTTAGTATACTTCTAAGCTATGTGTCTGTAACTTACTACGGCAATATGAAGTAGATATTTGTATTCCATCGAACGCCAACTCTGCTTCAGTATTCTTTGAAATGATCACTGTGTGCACTCGAATATTTTGGCGCCCATACCATTAAACAATGGACTTCCCTTTGAACACTTAATGAATGAAGAAAGAAGACATGTTGCATTATATCTTTCTCATCAGTAAAACACGCAGGTTGTATGTATCGGGCAAATAAGAGCAAACGGCGGCTAAGCACTCAGTCACACCGAATATTATGGAATCAAGACCTCGGTAATCCGATAGGTTGCCTTAGTCTCTTAGTTACACCGCCCGATAACTTCGGATACGCATCGCTTTGCTAAAAGTCAATAAGTTTCGGTTCTGATTGCTCAACAGTGTTTAAGGCAATTTGGTGGCCTGTTTTCTTAGGATGCGTGGCAATCGATGACGTGCGATTGTGAGAAACGACTGTTTCTGGATGTGTTGGGCCTCCCGCTGTGATGCTTGTTGGCCTGTTCTGCATATTTAAACACCATTGCAACAGTTTGTGAGTTTGTATACAACGGGGGAGACAGAGTAGGTAAATGTACTACGTTCACGATTATGAATAGGCGGTCCTTCACTGGTTTGATCTAGATACGAATGCGCAGTCACATACGTTTGAGTTAGGGCAGACTTTACGTTCGCCAGATAGTGCCCTTTTAATTACAAATTAGATATATCCTTCCTTTCGGTCTTTTAAATTGGCTCGTTGCTTTCTTGTTCGTCTTACTGTAAACGTCAGTAAGTTTTACAGGATAGGTATTGCCTATCAAATGGTTTCCGTCTATGTCCGGACTATATCAAACAGTTCATGATGCCTTAAATTTTTCCATTTCCAATAATCTCGTCCAACCTGTTATTTTCTCTACCAGGATTCTACGTCGAGGCGACCACAACCTAAGCACTGTTAGTTAGTTTATCAAAAACAGAGATTCTGTTGTGCCATAATCAGTCAGTCTCCAATCGGTTCATCTGATTCTGTTGTGAACGACCACTAGGTTTGTTTATGTGTTTATCAATAAATCGCCAGCTATTTCGGCGCATTTCTTTTGTTTACTGGAACGATATGCTTAGCTTTTTTGCCGCAGACCGTATCATCAGAGTCCCTTATGTGGTGGTCGGTGATTTTACTGTTCACTTTTGCAAAGTTGGTATGGTTCATCCTGTTCCTCTCCTAAGCCATACTCAGTGAAAGCCGATTGTATGGTATTGTATGGTATTCACCCATTTCCATTTGCTGGTCTTGATTTTATTACGGCTCGTGGTGCTAATTCGTTTACTACCGCTGTTATCAAGAAGCTCCCAGGTCCAGACAATATAACGTCATTTTGTTCCATTGATGTACGCTTGACTTGGTTCCGATCCGTTTGTTCTGTTCATGTTCTGTTCTGTTCATTTCTTCCACGAACCTATGGTCTATTTTCCAATTTCCAGGTACTTCCAGATTTTTCTATATCACATATCCTCATTTGACGAAAAGTGGTGGAATCCATGATCGCTATGCGTTAGTTTACAGACAGCCTGCTGGTTTACACAGACCCCAACGTATACGTCGACGTCAATACTCATTAGGGGATTTATTTCTTTACGCTTAGCGCATGTGATTCCCTACTGTGAACACTGTATTTGTTAAATCGCCGGAAGATTCGAATTATGCGTTCAGGTAGCCTAGTAATACGCACTGTCTGGGCTGGATATTTGTATATATATGTATCATAAAATGGGCAGAGGGCAGAAGACTATACGTAAATATATGTACTGTTATCGAACGTGGTTCTACAAATACTATAGTAACCAATTTAAATGTTCAGTAACTTGCGACCAGGTTTACAAACGCATATAACAGTGCAGCGGAAGCGTGACAAATCGTCCAGCTAATTCCAGCGGTACACTGTGTACCGCATTACCGTTACACACATAAACAAATGTGGCACATTGTGGTAGGAATCAAAATATAAGTAATGAATTCGGACACAGATCAATTGTTTACGGCCGATATAGAGTTTATGGAAATGAACTAAATGTTGACATATCAAACAGTTGTGGGTAAGGGCAAGTGTTGCAAACAGACGAGTCACGTTAAATTAAAAGATGAAGATATGCTACTGCAAACATGTGAGTAGAGTAATGTTAAATGTGAAATTGGGTTTCATCGTAGTAATTGATTTTGACCTCCTTCTGAACCTGACAAAGCTTTACTAGCTAAGTCGCTAATATATTAACTCATTCCAACACTAGCCGCTTGGAGTAGTGATTTTTAAAGGGATCGTTTAGTCGCAAATTATACAATCACCTCCCAGTGGCCTAGGGTGAATTCCGGCATTTCTGAATGATCTGTTATCTCTAACATTTCCTCCACATTTTCCTGCTCCTTGCATACATTCTTTAATGGCATCAAATAACCGTTGTACCACAACTTTCAGTCTTGTTCTCCTTATTTGTTGTGTTTTTTAATGGCCACACGAATCGTTCCCCCAATGATCATGTACACCTAGTTTGATACCTCTACAGTCATCCACAGCGGTATAGAACAGATCTGTTGTGTATGGTCACAGAGTCCAGTAGCAAGCGAGTACGGTTGATCGTGAACAGTCAGCCAATCCGTGAGGCAGCAAATCAGTGAAGTTCGAAACTATCAATGCGCCAATGAGTAGCAATGAATATCTCATTAGTTAGGATAACATGGTTACTCTTGGAGCCTTGAAGAAAGGATTTAGCCCATGTTTTTCCTCTTAGAAATGTTTTTCAACCTCCCCCACAACTTTTGTTCTGCATCTAAAGAGTGGTCTTTCAGCAGATGTTCTTCTCTTTACCTTGACCGTGCCTTTCCTCAGCGACTCATCCGTAACTTATGATTTTAAATCTCTGCCATTTCGCCGAGATATTATACGTGCTTCTCCTTTCTATCGATATTACCACGGCAAATACTTCTTGGAACTGATCAACTGTACTCTCCTCATTTGTCTTAACCCCGGTATTCATCGGTGTACGCCAGGTCGTCTATCCCAGACTTCGTTGTTAATTTTTCTTGCTGAGTTTTACGTTTCCTCTTTCCTACTTAGAGCAGCCGGACTGTGAAGTTCTTTTTCGCTTGCATTTTTCTTACCTACCTGCAGTCGCTATTCATCGGGTTTCTGTGCGTTTTCTGTTTCATTCAGAAGGCCTTTGGAGTGTGTGTTGACCTTTCCTTCGTAAATCTACGTATTATGTAATATTATTATGTAATATTTGGGCGTGAAACCGGTTAATAATCCATTTTGTGGACAACCTGTGAACATTCGATTATTTTGTCTGTTGGTATCACTTCACCTCTGACTCACAGACTTCTTCAGCCTTAGTGTTCCTGCGTTTAGCCTAAACGCGAGCGGAAATGTGACGTACCTTCGAGCACTGCCAGGTAAATCAGAGTTTTTAATGTGAATTTGTTTACGCCTGGACAATGTCTGCACTCCGACCCACATTGAGATACTTGCCTCTTAATCGATGTGAAGAAAAATATAAATTGGCGTCCGTTCATTAATTACTCAGTAATTTTTCTTGCCTGTTCTTTACGCTGATCTCGACACATTGAACTTGTTGGGAGCGTTCTTCTTATGGCAAATACTACAGCTGAATTCGAAGTGATTGTGTTCGGTCATCTTCCTAAAGCTGTGTGTTTGTTTGCGTTTGTTGTTGGAACATAATACGAGTGCCTGGGTGCAGTCACGTAAATTGTAGTCTTTATAGCCAGGGCCAAAATGGCGTAGTTTGACGTATAGAGTTAGTAGCTTAATTTTTAAGTCTTCACATCACAAGGCGTTGCTTGTTACCAGTGTGGGTTGGACGCCATCAGGCTGTCCAGAGCTGAACAGGGGCAGTTGTAATAATCGGTCCTCAGAACAGCAACCGTGTATAGGAGTAACTGATATTTTAACCAGTGGTCTACCTCAAGACATGCTTTTATTGGCCGTAATCTGAAGCTCTATACATTTGGGTAGGCTGTGATGTATGTGTGTGTACTGGGTCCTTCTTTTGTTTGTGAATGACATACCATTTTTGAGACTGGACTTTTGATTAGCATTATTCTTAAACTACTTTTCGCGCTGTCTGTGGAATTCTGAGATAGGATCCCTAACAAACACATACCTTCTACTGTAGTGAAGCTATCCTTGTCGTAGGACGAGATGTAAGGTCTTTGAATTTTCACTGTGTACTCTACAGACTAATGACTATCAGTCGAGATTCATCTCCATCACGTCTTACGCATATATTGACTCTCTTGCCACTTATATTTGCATGTATTGCGTCGACAACAGAGTGACAACCTGATGGTTATCATGTGACATATGTTTGACCTTGACAATCTTAACGTGGAGTTTTGTTTTAAAAGGGAGTTCTTGATTTTAATGTGAAAAAGGCGTCAGTGCTGTCAGACATAGTCAGTCTTCGTAGTGATTTGTATCTGTGCTGTGAATCTCCCTCCTCCAAGTTAATTTTTGTTTACCCACTACTTATATCAACCATTCTATATCTGGTTAAAGTCGTTGCATGTTGTATGTTTTGACAATTTTCAACCCCATCCTCACATTTTGGTGTAAACCTTCGTACCGTGCCCTTACCAGTTGAGAACTTTGGGAATGTATTGCCTATTTCATTTGCTCCCTCTAGTTTCAGTACCGACTGTGCAACATATGGGAGACGCAAAACCGCGGGATGAGACTGCTCTTGGCGAATCTATCGAATCTGATTATGTGACCTTGTTGCCCACCTATCAGGCATATTCCTCTAATGGATCGGTTGATGGGCGATTTGTTTTTGTCAACTATGCCCGTCCGACCGATTTGGTGATGTTTGATCTTTTGCAACAACGGAAGGTTGGAGAGCCCAGTGTTTTGTGCCGTCCAGATACGATTGCCATTGCTCGGTTGCAGTTCGGTGGACGACAGGCAAAGGTTCGTGCGCTGATCAATCACTGCAACTGTGGTAAAAACGGTAAACCGCTACCCGGTCATCATCCTTCTGCTCTGGTACTTTATCCGGATCCACAAGATGCGATTTCTCCCGGACGACCCGTGTATCCTGATGGTCCTGGCCTACCTGGCGATGCTCCTGTGTTTGGGCACATGTGCATGTCTCACGTCGGGGGCGGCAACCCCAACACGCCTTACCTTCCATCCTCATGTAGGTTTCCTTAAGCGGACTACCATATAGGTTTCACTTTTCGCTTAAATATACATGAACTCGTCAGCTACTGCTGATGTTTGATTTCTGCATCAATCTCAAAAGCCTGTGACTAGAAGGAGGATCTTCGTCCAGTTTTCTGCTCCCGACTTGAGCCAGCCGATAAATCCGTGTGAATCCGCAAATTGCTTTCAACTATGAGCGGTATTCAGCTGATGTGCGCGCCGCCTATTATCATCCCAACTTTCTACCTCAACCCGTAGATCAAATTAATCAGGGGGTCGCCTTTCGTGATGCGTACACGCGTATCTTATCTGCTTTGTACAGATTTTTGTTTTATCATTCGAGATCCTCATGAGCAACTCTTGGAGCAGCACCCAAACTCACAAAATCACGACGCGTCTTTTCCCAAATACTCAAATACTTGGGAGTTATTCTATATACTTATCCCTCCAAGTCAATGTTTTTTTCCCTAAAAACCAAGGTGCTCAGTTTCTGCATAGTTAGTTTAAAGGAATTTTTCATTTTAGCCTTCATTAACATTTTTCTGCTAACTCATCAGCCGTACTGCTCACCTTTTGTTTGCTATGTTTTTTGTGGAGGATTTTAAACGTGACCAGATCGATGGAATTTCTGTTCCGATATAGCTACATGTTTTGCCGTTGTTATCAGTGCCCCGTATTTGGGAGCCTGCACATAGTTGTAACAGGCTGGCCAAATGACATTGATATTATTTTGTTGTATTGGCTTCGTTTATTAGTTATACTCGTGGACAAAATATGTGCACTGTGAAAGTGATCAGTGACAAAGCTCTTCCAAAATATGGGCCTTACCTTTGTGCTAGAAAAGGATGACACACAATCGAGTTTGAGGCAAGAACCGATTGAGACGTGCGCACTACTCACACAACCAAAGGCTAAAACTTTATCAGCCAGACGGCCACATGCTTTTTTGACCAGTCTGGTGACATTATCTCGGGGGATAGCGGTAATCTTTTATTAGCAGAGATATCACATTCTTTGCACAGCCTTTTAAAAATACCTTTCCTCACACGCAAAGCTTTCAGTTCTTTTGGGATTTTTAAGCTAGCCAAAATGTTAGTGCATCTGGGGGCCATTTCTGTAAACGTGATTGAACGACAGACTGTGTGGTAATGGGGCCCTGTTTGTTATCTTGTTGGTATATCATCAACTCCGAACTCTTACGGTTCTGTTTCCATTCATCTACTAGGATCCACTTTTCAAATTTTTTTAAAATTATTTTTGAATAGTTTTCATAGATAAAGATTCACTTTTCTGAATTCAACTTTTTGTGACTTATTTATAGACCGTAAAATGAAATAACTTGCTCAAAATGAACCTGTCCACCTGATCTGTGTTCCTTCTCTCTCTCTGTCTGTTTCTCTAAATCGATGCATGCCACTGGACACGTTCACCATCCATCAGGTGTCTAAGTAACAAACAATGATCTGACTATCCATCTCTTTATGTGAAAACAGTTGTTCGTACGAAGGTAACGTCCGTGGAGTACATAACAAACGCTCTTTTTTTTTCGCGCGTTCCCGTTGTGGTTGTCTATGAGGCTTCAGAGGGGCACTATACTTAGGTGCAATACATAAACATCTTATTTTAATGCAGCAACCAATAATGTCAAAGCAATGTAAAACCCTTCATCTTTATACAAGGTGAGGAAATGGGTTTCTTCTTTCAATTATTCATAAGTCTCTGTCACCACTTGTAAAGTCTGCAACGAAGTCTTAATCCCGGGGGTTAGGTATTTGTGCTTGACTGCTGTTTTCCAATTTGAAGTCGAATCCGATGAACTAACGCATTTGTATGCAAAAACTGTACACCGTTTCATTGGAATTCACCTTTGGTTCACATGTGCGCTTTTGTATCACATACGTTTTGATCGGTAACATACTTGGAGTATGAACTTTGTGATGTCGGTGACTATACATGCGTAATTTTTCATGTATGTACAGTAAGCTGTTGCATTCAAATAACCGAAACTTGGTAAAATTTAGTGTCACGTCAACCTTACTTTCCCCCCCTCCCAACTATCCCCTTGCTATATTTTTGTCACCGTGTACGGTTTTTGTTCTGTTCAGTGTTCAACATTTCACTCACGCATTGTATAGTGTTTACTGAATTTCTGAGTTGTTGTAATCCATCTATATCCCATTTTTCTCTAGTATTGTTAGTGTGAACGCCATCAATGGCATAGGCTTGTGTTTGTCAACCAATGTATACATGTTCCTTGTTCACAAAACACAGTCTATGTACTCGTAGCACTCAAATGGTTTATTTGTTCGGATGTCCTGTAACATGTATTATTTTTCTTTATGCTCGTAGATCAGATTATTCGAGTTTGAGCACTGGTTTTCTGATTTCGATCCGGTCACTTCTCCCTCTTTTGTCTATGGGTTGAAATGTTTCAGGGTCCTGCGTCGGTTAGAGCTCTTTATCGACCACGGATGTATTGTTGTTAGTTAGGTGGATGATGTATAGGCTAGCCATTTTAGAACAGCTTTTCAGCGAACCTGCAAGTGATGAAATAGCTCTGTCATTTAGTGCCTTCTCATCTTTCACAAAGTATGTGAACGGACAGGAGTCTCAAGTCAGATAAATTAAGGTCAAACAAAATTTGATTAGTGCAACAAATGTTCCGTTTTTAGATAAGTTCTGTCATGGTAAACTCAACGTCATTGTTGGCTGTATACACACACAAAGGAATTTGTGATCACGATCAGTGATGGTCTCTGTTGAAAATTACTTGATGCGGTTCTTCTTGACGCATAAAAATGTTGGACGAGCCTTCAGGATTAATGCTACGGTCGGCCACAGACAGATGCTTTTACATATGATGAGTTGAGGTGTCGGCTGCGTCCTTATAGTCCAGTTTTCGAACATGCCATCGACTTCATAGTTCACTTCAAGAGGTTCGTCAATCTTTCTTTTAGCCAGAACTTCAGCACGTCCAACAGAACTGTTTTCACAGTTACTTGTGAATGTATTTATGCGGTGAAACATATACGGTTTCAAAAAACGGCGATTTTATGTGACTGTTAGGCAAATACGTAATTTCACAATGTTCTTAGGGGTCTTTAAGACTGTCATTCTTCTCGGTTTGACTAGCCTTTCAAATAATTCGACGACAAAATGGATGAAAATATGCTTGGAGGCTAATGAAGAATGCCCTCGTAAAGGACAAATTACGTTTGATGTTTCTATTGCATTACTATTAATCCTAATCTGTTGAATTCAACAACCCTGTTCGTTTGCAAATTTTCGTTTGGGGCGAATGCACAAAATCATCGAGTTACTTCACAGTTAACGTCTGCAATGTCTGAAATATTTCCAAATTTGTGCTAAACTCGAATGCACACTCTCGAATCCGATTGACTGTATTGTTGACTGCAATTTTCCATTGAATTATTGTTTATTTTGATTTTTTTTGTAGAAAAAGTTCTTCAGTTTTTGAAGGACACTTCGGGTACATTCGAGCATAACACCTTGAAGATGATTAGGTTTTCTTGTTCAATCCCTTTATTTACACAAGTTGTCTGTGACCTCACAGGCACCCAGGTTTTGTCAGATATTTTGACTTCAAGTATGCTTTATCTCATCACCCAGTTTCGATCTAGCCAATTGTGGTGCACGTAAAAACGCGCGCACATCAGTAGCTTGCGTATTCGGTGGGGAAAAAGTGCTTCGTTATCATACTACTAACAGGTAGCATCAATACTAATGTAGTTTTTACGTTTTATATCGTACGCAAATGTCAATTTCCGCTTATCTTTTATTTGACAGCCCACATATACGAGGAAAATTATATGCTTCCCGGTAAGGCTCTCACCCCGATTCCGGTTCAACCAATCGGGTATGACGATGCTGCTGTAATATTGTCTCATTCTTCCGGACCTGCTGTACCTGTCGAATGGAGAGGCTGCTTGGCGTCGAATGTGGGACCATCAGTTAACTGGTACTGGTTTACCCTTTCACCTTTCTATTGTGATGTAGCATAACCCTTTACATTTGTCGCTATTTGGTATAACATCCTACCTATTAATTGTCCTGACTTGGGTCGGTAGAAGCGAGACTTCGATTGAACATCCTGTAGGTCAAGCCTCTGCCTAACACTGCCGCTTGTTTAGGAGCATGCAGTTTTCTAATTGTACATTCGGTCGGAGATTAATTTTCCATTGTATTTCTGTCTGTTTGCCTTCAATCTGTATTTAACGCATGTGCGTTTTTTGTGTGATTAACCACCAAGTCTAGCTCATTTATAGGATTGTACGTTAAATTTAGAATCATCCGTTTCTTGCACAAGTGTTATGTAAGAGCCTGACTTGAAACTAGATGCGACTTCATACCCGGAATTGTCCAACTTCATACTACCGTGTTTTAGGTTTTCTTCTCAACGTCTTCTGCGTCCAACATCGTCCTTCAATATTATTTTGATCGTATGTCTGATAAATGTTTTTTCACTGGTCTGCAACTCAACATCTCGATGTTGGATTCCCGAGTTCAGGTAACTTTCACCATGTTCTGCTGTTCTTTCTAATCACATTTCTAAGATACTAAAAACAACCCATTTAAATACAACGGATTTCAGGGGGTATTGGACAAACGAGTTTGTGTATCGGAATCGACTTGTCTAAAAGACGTTTCAATGCTAATGTTGATCAATATTGTCTGATCAACATAGGTCACTGTTGCCACTGGTGATGATGTTTGCAGTGGCGGCAGTGATGCCGATGTTGATGAAATTCGCGGGTCAACATATTTGGAGAGTCTAGCAGAACGATTTTGAGAACAAGAAAATGTTTAGCCCTATCATAGTTTGGAGATTCAACCCGTGTTAGAAGCACAACAAAAATGAATTAACTTAGTTATTCTTTTTCTGGGACGAAAAGAGAGTGCTCGTCGCGCTAGATGGACAGGTTTTACACCTGTGCCTTAACCGATCATTTAAGCTCTGCTGAATTGTGTCATATTACATGCGTGGCTGCTCTGAGTGCCGCAAGATATATATATATATATATATATATTCATAAACCACGAGTGATAGACGTACCACAGCATGACAAAGAAAGAAACATTGTGTGAGGTGAAGGAGGAAACAAATTCGGAGGGATAAAGAAGAAAATGTGACAACGATTCGCACAGAGACTTGCATCACGAGCGTCATTGGCTTCTTTTCTTCGCCATATCAGACAGCGCCTTCAACCGAAGGTGTTCACTGTCCTTTGTATCGCAACCAGGAAGCTGGAAGCACCATACTGAAACAAGCTTCAGTATGAGTGCCTTCATGTTCCGAATTCAAGTTATACACTGACCATCAGGTTGCCTCTTCCAGCCCTACCCACTACTCACAAACAAAGTATGATGTGGCAATCAGTGAGTTGACATTCGTCTGATGTGGCCAAACTAACAAAACATGTTTGACGAGATCAATACTCTTAATAGGCTACAGAGTATATACTTTCTGAAGGCAAGTTAGCGAACTTTATCATTATTGGCACAGTGCTGTTATCCCACACCACAACTATTTCGGTGACACCGATGGTCGAAAACAAATACTCTGTGAACATGCGAAACCCATCTTTCTCCTCACGGATATGTTTCACGCGCGTATTGCTTAGTCTACGAAGTATAATGGCTACGAGCAATTGGAACCAGACTACTCCCTCTGCGATTTACATACGAAGTGCGTGAGCTCCTTTTGAAAATGGGGACGATGTTAACCAGAACCTAGTCATTCGTGATAACTACACTAATCTAGAGTTTCTGGACCAGAGCTGTCAGCTTTTTAACTAGGGCTGGACCTCCATTCACAAAAGGAGCAGGAGGGAGCTGGTCTTGATCGGGTGCCTTGTGACCCTTCATGAAATTGGTCTTGAGAGAGACAGACAGACAGACAGACAGAGGGCAGATAAACGTCAACAGACCAGTGAGTACAGGCAGAGCCTGAAGGCGTGGTTAGTGGCGCAGGTTTTGGCATGCAGAAAGGCTTTCTGAACCATCATTGATCTGTTGCCAATAGTCGTCGCATTTCTGATGAATTCTTGTTTGCGCATTAAGCTGACGTTGCGTAGAGTCAACGTTAAAGTTAGTGTCGTTAGATGAGAAAAAAGCTACTAATTTGAGGCCCTGACAGTAAAAAAATCTACAAGTCTGGTGCTTCGGTTAAAAAAAGTTATACAACTGCCAGAGGTGTCATCAGAGGTTAATGACGTTTCGTTCGTTCTACTTGTCCCCAGCTATTCATCAGTTGTTGCATACGCAACGTATATAACGATCATCCTGAGCGTTCGTTAGGGAATCCATTTTTTCCGTCCAAAATCGCCCCCGTCCTCGAGAAAGACGATTGATTTAATCAGAATGAGCGGAATTGTCCAGAATGGTCTAAAGGTAACTTTAGTTATTTTTTTACCTGTCCGACTTTTTATTTCGCTATGCTCATTAATGACCCTAACCATTTCTTTTCGGTAACTGTTGTTCTACTTGATGATCCGGGAATGTTTTTTGGTCACCATATGAATATTTTGTATTTTTTCGCCTTGTCGCACACGTTTTTGGGGCAAAACAAAGCTGTTTTTTGCATGCGTCTTTTGGCTTGTCTCGGGAGCATATCACGGGACAGTTGCGGTATGTTTTAGGGACCGAGATTTCCGTGTTAATTATAACAAGAATGAGAGTTCGATTTCTGTCAAGCGCACCACTATATCGAGAACGAACCAGCGTATCCTTTCGAGGGTTTACAACAGCGTTGTGTCACATTATAGTGCATTATGGTTATAAAATCACCCGTATGTTGTGATACACGGTTCAGATTTTTTACTTCGAAAATTCGTTGTTTACAAGAGGTTCATTGTGACGAAAAATGTAGTCATTATAATAATTCATGCTGTTTACTCTCGGAATCCCTTGTTTGATGTAAGTACTCTTATTATGTAATCGTTATTGATCTAGTTTGAACGGCGTCTTTCCTGTTAAACACTAACTACGAATATTAAGATATCTGCTTTAGGTGATGTCCACGTGAAATTATTGTGTTGCACTATTTGTTCCGTAATTTTCGTATGCAGACGTTTCTGGACTCGTTTGTATTTTGAAAGTTCCTTTCATTTTTACCCTGTACTTTTACTTATGTCTTACTCGCTATTTGTGGGTTTTCGGTCAGTTCAGTGGGAACATTTGGTATTGTGATTGACTTAAGTTGGATACGTGTACATAGAAACGTTAACTCATCGAGCAGAATGGGTTCAACCGTCTATTCTAGCAGCAAAACATGGAGAGAGAATGCTAATGTCTTGTAGCTAACTTACTTACTGCACATCGAGGAACTCGGACACATGTTTTCTATTGTACCTCACCACTTGATTCGGAGACCATTGAAAAAGATAGCGTAACGACCAAACAATGACTTGGTACCGAGGTATGAAACCATTAATATTAAAGTGCACCTATGTCAGTTTAACGCTTCTCTTCAGTTGGATACTAAAGGACCCGGAACAGTTATGTTTAAATATGTTATCGGGTATGGCTCAAGATCGTAATGAGTAGATCTCATGTGGGAAGCTTACTATACTTTTATTGCTTGCTCTGTTTTTCTCTAATTTGTTTCATTTTGTACGGTAATGTGCCCACTGCTGCATCCTATCTTGTGTTAATCCAAAATACGACAGTCTCATCTATAAAATCCACTCCCCTACAGAGACTACTTTCATCCGCAGCTATGCAGCTTTCACAGGAATTTATGATCGTATTATGGCTGACTCTCAGATCCGACCACGGATCACAGTTCTGATCCTAATTCTGTTGGGATCTTCTCCTAGAGGACCACGGCATTTATTACCACATTCTCCCGCAATTCTTGCATGATTAATCATTGGTAATCTTAACACAGTGTTCGCGTGAAATCAACCTTACGCAGCCAGTCGATACGTTAGTGTGACCTTGAGACTGAAATGCCTGAGCTGTTTACTTACTCCGTCAACAGTTGTAAAGTGATACAAGATACTGAGCTAATACGGCCAAACGCTGAAGCTGGGTCGCTGTCTATGAAACAACATGCAGCAGGCGAAACATCTGGAGGACTTGCTCATCGGTTTGGTGTCAGTAAGACTGTTGTGTTGAAAATAACTTGGAGAGAAGAAACGAAATTACATCAATTCGAGATATAGTTAATTCATTGAAGGGAGTGCATGTTCTATGTTATGAATGCGCGATTGTACAAGTGTGCGTAAAAATATAAAGACGCTGTTGCGAACTGATCTGTTATTCGGTCACAAACAATGCACTGTGTAAAATGCGGTATCACCTGCATGAAGTGCCTACAAAAATAGTCATTACTAACTTTTCCCGAAGTAATAAAATAAGCTCCTTACTGGTGTATTGTTTGTTATACGAGGCGGGTCGCCCCCTTCGTTCTGCTATTCATACGTTGTCGGGATAGCTGGTCATCCAGACAAGTTCGCCTTAGAACACTCCATAGTGGTCCGTGCTATTTGAGAAATCTATTTACATTCGACTAGTTTGTGGATAGATCGAATTTCATTTAAAACCATAGAAAACTGTACTAAAACGGTAATGCAGATAGGATAATGTGTATAAAGTAAAACGGGTCTAAACCAACATTCTGTGTTTCCTCCACCGCCTTCATCTTTTGGGTGCACACATCAATGCTTTCGATGAGCAACATATGGAGTAGTTTGGGTTTCATCCGGAGAGATCCGTTTTCATTATACATTTACGTCAAGTCATACATTTTCCTCTGTGTTGTCATCTTATCCATGCGCAACAAGCAGCGCCTTAGTTTGCACTGGTCTGACACGCATGACCTATGTTCAAGCTACCCTCGCCGATCGAATGAAATTTCCCCTGTTAATGCGAAAATATCTGTTATCTACACACACCGAAATTCATCACTCTTCACGTGCATGCTAACAATGCTCCACGGACGGATATTGTTAGCTTAAAACGGTCAGGTTTCAAAATTGTAAGGCAGTACTGTTCAAATAATCGTGGTGTCTGGTTCACGGTTTATCCAGAAACGAATATCATGTGGACATCAGAAATACCTCAACTTGACAAATGCCCACCGTACTTTAACGGTTCTCTATATGTTCAACCCAGGGGATGTACTTGTTCAATCATACAATTCTGTGAATCATATCTTTTACCGTGAAACATTACCTCGACTCAGTAGATCCTTCGCGTTTTTTGATTTTTGGCAAGACAGACATAATAGTAATACATTTGTGTATACCTGGAAAACAACGCGGAAAAAGTAACGATTGGTCCAGATTTTTGTGACACACACTTGAGATAGTTTGTGAACAGACGAAGTTCAAAGTCCAAGCATGCAACCCACTCACAAGTGGCAAACTATGGTAAAGACTTCAAATGAAAAATTTCCCCCTCCTATACGAACAGACGATGATTGCGTACCCTGAGGCCAACATAGCATTTTCAGATCTCTTCAAACCGTAACCGACCATGACTAGATGTTTGCTTGTTTCCCGGAAAGTAAAAAATAAACGAAGGTGTCGGTGAATGGTGTTAGTATTTTCAAACTATAGTAGTTGTTTTCCAAGGTTTTCGAGTATCTCCTTTCCGTTAGCGTCTTTTGAACTGAATCAAACGAGCGGTTGAACCATCTTTTTATCCCTCAGCAAACTGAAGGTCTCAGTGCACAACCGCGTTTCTGCTGAACGTATTCGCTGCCTGAACGTGATTGGTCTAATTCCAGGAGATCTTTCAACAGATGAAGTGGATCAGTACGTGATTTACGGAAATCATCGAGATGCATGGGTTCAAGGTGCTTGCGACCCTGGTTCCGGAAACATAATCCTTCAACAAATAGCAAAAATATTTGGTGAGGCTTATACAAAAGGTACGCTTTTTTACCAAAGAACTCTTTTTATAATGTCAAGTGCTGTTTTATATTTCACATGAAATAGTCCTTCCAAGAAGGAGCACTCCACTAATGAAGCCAGTTTCATCTGGTTTCATAGAACTTCTGTAGGAATCTAAGTCCCCAGAGAGGCCTTCCAAGTATGCGCCTTAATTTGGTCTGATTTCACCACGGCGTTTATCACTTCAATTGTCTGCCTTGAAGTCTGCTCTCCAATCTAGACAGCCCTGGATCTTCTCGCACGGTTGATGTCATTGCCTCATTAATCGACGAATATATATCATTTCCATCAGTTTGTCGCGTTTGAAGCCACTGATCACTGGTGAGTTGCGGACGTCACTTGGCTGTTCAGTTATGCGCTGCTCTTGTCTCATTTTGTGTATTCGATAGTTTCCGTAATTCCTACCGAAGAAATCATCAGTAGGTTTTCGAAGAGAATAATAGAACTGGCGACAGTGTTCTGGCGAACCAGCTTATCACTCAATCGTAGACGAGGCACCGCGGAGATAAACTGGGTCTGTAATGCTTCTTGATGCTCACCCTCAAACCGACACTCTACGATCACTTTCGTCCTTGTTTCGGTTAACCAAGTAGAGATAGTCTGAATGGAGGATCGAATCGGTTACCCTTCGCGTTACGAGACAATGCTCTTGTCTGAGATTAACTGTGTCCATCCACGCTAACGATGTGAAAACAAGCCATGACTCTGTTACATAGAAGTTCTGTCTATTTTTCATTGACAACAGTGTGAACCTGTGAGGAAAGATGTGTAAAATACAGTATCAGAAAGAGGAATGAACTGTGCACAACCACAACGAGCGTAGAAAAAGCACAATTAATTTATACTCCCTATTATTGTTTTGTGTACCATCTGGGCTGTGTTCTCCCCAAGTAAGACTACCTTTGTCTACCCTGCTTATGGCGTTTCTAGTGTGGATTGTCGTATAACACATTTAATCTCTTAAATCTGGTTGATATCAGTGCTACAAGAAACTGAAAACAAAGGATTTTTGTGATATCATTGAGAAGTATTATTGGCGAAACAATTTGATTTCTGAAATTTATTGGCTGGCTCCGTAAAAAGCGTCATTAACAACGATCGTTTGCCTTGAAAAATTATTGCTGACGTCAGGTAGCAGGTATTTTTCCGCTTAGTCTTGTGGCATGTGATTAACGACTACAATGTATAATTAGTTGCTCTGGAACGATGTCGATAAATTGGTTATAGAGTTTGGGTTGTAACTTGTTTTCACATCCCGTTAGGATGAGCAGTGGTATTCCTAGCTAGTGATAAAGATTGTTGACTGGACATTTATTTTCACTTCGGAGACCATATCGGAAATAATGCGAGTGTCGGAAGTAGATTTTCAATTGATGTTTCTACGGTTAAGTAGCATTTTGCAACTTCGGTCATTTTTGGTGTTACACTTTTATGGCTGATCACGGTCAGAGCAGTTCTACTCCATGACTGTAAAACGTGATCAATTAAGGTAAATGATACATAACGTTCGTTTTTGTTTACTCGCAGACATCGGTTAGCATTAGAGCGTGAACAATGAAATAATGATATGTGTCGTAAAGAACACCTGTCGGGTAAATTCACACATGTCCTGAAAATCCGTTAATATCTGACAGTAGTTACGAGTAGGTGGTATCAGTGTCACAGAAAATATAGAAGGTAGGAAAGAATGTTGAAACTACCAATAGTGTCTTAATGCGAAACGGTCAATTTCTGCGCGCGTCCCTAGCTGACTGTTATTTGGAGGGGGGAGGCGAACGAAGCAATACTTGAACGATGGTCTTACTTAACGGTCTTCAAGTTTGCTCGGTGACAGGCCACTTTAAACTGGCGAAAAAAATATTTCAAGAACCACGAACATTCAGAACACAAACTACTTTTCACTGTATCGGACATTGTCGCTAACCAAAAGTATTGGCTATATGTTAGTCTTTATGATGAAGCCGGGAACACTTTTTTTGACCATCATATTCCGAACATAAGCCATATATCGGAAAACAAACTGTCGTTCCTCGTCCATGCCGCATTCACAAATACTATTGTGGGCTACTATTAGACCGCTGAAGATCAGACAGCAGGACAAGCCACCTCTGTCGGAGGTCAAGTTGACAACTGCGTGGTTACCGCTGTCACCGCGAGCCCGATTTGCTAAGCCAAACTGCACACTAAGAGGACAAAGCTGATGTGTTGACGAGCTTTTGACTTCAGACGTTAAGAAACACCGTTGTTGTGTCGAAAGTTTGTAATCGTCACAACAAGACTGGACTTTGACGGGGTGTGAGGGCTTGCGCATTCCGATGACATGCTGATCTAAACCAAACGGTGTGATGTTCACACCGACTAAGTCAGTCATGTTAACCAGGCTAACAGGTAGAAGACTCACGAACCACAGTCTCCTGGTTCTCCAGGTAAGGCTGTTGGAAGAAGGTTGGCATCTTTTTCCGCAAAACGTGCTAGTTTTGACACACTGCCACCCACCCCATGCTTTGCGGTGCACGCTTTCGAGCTAAAGGCTTTAATGAAGAACCCTAATCGTCCCCCCATCAATGTCTGGACGTCCTGGTAGTGTTTCAGCCAACATACAATATTGAATGTTCACAACACTAACTTCCATACTGCATCAGCCGTTTCGTAGTATAAACCGGGTTGACCTATCTAGTGCATACAACATGGTGGATAGGCGAAAACGTGCTACTCCTGACCCCTCCCCCACTTTCCTATCAAATTTAGTTCTCGGGCATCTGCGATTCCTATTTCAGATGATTACTTTGCAGGTCGCATAATAGATGGTAATAATAACACTGTATTGGTAAGTCCCATCCTTAACCATTCAGCTTCAGGTCTCCCTCGCCCCTTACTTTGACCTAGGATGCCAATTAATATAGGTGCTTTCAACGTTCGCACTCTAAAACAGATCAGTTAACAGGCAGCTCTCGCACGAATTTTAGACTCGTTCCATGTCGATAACTGCTGCATTTTGGAGACTAGAATGCAGGACAGTAGTCACCATGTGAAAATGGCAGCGCCCGCACTGTCTTCCCAGTACACTTCGAGTGCCTCCGTAGCCGCCGCTACCGGTTTGGCTGGAGTAGGTATAGTCCTCAGTTGGGCGGCTGCAGCCGCTTTGGTAAGGATTGGATTCCTGTTAGCAGTAGACATTGTGTCCTCAGTTTGGCAGGTTCTGTTAAGGCTAGCTGCAGACGAAAACCTGTCGGAAATCTTCTATTGTGTTTGTTTATGCTCAAACTGTCCGTAGTAACGTCGATGTCAAGGGCGCGTTTTACTCAGATCTCGCCGCTCTCCTCCTGTCGACAAATGGTTCTGGCGGAGATATGAACGTCCAAGTCAGCCATCTTGGTGGGACTGAATGTCATTTCGGTAGCGGTTCTTGTCAAAAACGGTAGGGAGGCGCTACTAGAAGCCTACCAACAAAGTCAGGGCCTTCTCAACCTTTGCCAGTGTTACGGCTAGGTCACCTCACTGAGTGTCACGAACGATGAAGCGAAACACGTCCAAGTGCCTAGTAGTTGTTGACGGTGGCAAGATTAAGCCTATGAAGTTTACTCACTAATAGTGAACCGACAAATCAATCTGCTTGGTTCACATTGGAATGGGTACTAAGTTGGCACGTAGAATACACTTTTACTGGCGGTCGTAAGCACTCCAAAGTCACCGTTGATTCATCAACCGTCCGCTCCAGCAGTTCTTCAATTTGTTCTCCAGTTAGAATAGATTTCATCCAACCACTGCGAGCTTTTGGTATATTCGTGATAGAATCAGCATGCAACCGATTGTAATTATTTCGAATATTCCTGCCGTTAAACATCGGCGTCATGCGCGAATCCTCTCTTCACCCAAACGTCTGGATGTTGCGTTTGCGCGTTTCGTCAGAGATGCGGTTGTCTTTGCCTCCAATGTGCATACCGCCCAGTTGATATTGTAACCGGGCTTCTGAGTTACTGGGTTCATCCGTTTGGCATTGATCTACCACAACCGTTTCGGCGAAACGCCGGAATCTCGGACCAACCTGGCGTGTTATAAGCCTTATTGTCGATTCAAGATTAATACAATGTTGGCCAACATGTGTGTGTCGATGGTTGGAACAGGAAGTTTGCTAGATCCCGAGACAGAGGAAATATACTGTACAGTCACATTCTGAACTCATTTTGACAGAAATTATTTCATTCTGGAGTTCAAACACCTGCGGATCTGCCGATGTAACTTTCGCCGCAGTTACACACAGATTGATAAATACATTATGAGTTGACGTCGATGGATTGCTGTCCTTTCGTTTCAAATATACCCATTACGATAATGAGAACAAAGACATATAGGCGAACATATGTTTTCGATAATTCATCTTCAGGCCGATACAATTATATAACGAGTTAATAGAGTTAGATCGAGATATCGATCGGACTTTTTACAGAGAAGCTAGGTCACTGGTCAGTCAAATTGGCGATGACTTGATTGGCCGGTTACGTCACGCTTGTCCATTGGTTTGACCGCGCAGGTTGGCCATCGATCCGGTGGATTTGTGGCCATGGT
>JTDE01003614.1:23280-42816 GCA_014338405.1 Paragonimus skrjabini miyazakii
GCCATGGTAGGTGCAGCGCCTGAACAAACCGTTTTGAAACAAACCGTTTGAAAGCGGACACCAGGTGGACACTGATCAAGCCTTCAAAGTGGTATATCGCGTGCCAGGCAACCCATCAAAAGGGATCCGAATGAGAACATTTTGTACTGCCGAGGCGATTGGAATCAGGCTGCTTGACCCGGTATTATGCTGTCCTTTCATTGAAGGTAACGGTAACTGACAACTACGATTTCAGCTGCATTGTAGGCTCCCTTAATCGATACGACGAAACGTTTTATGGTTCAAAACGAAGGAGCGTCATCTTTTCCGGTCGTGGAAACTTAGTCCACTGCTATACGTTGTTGTCTATGTCTATAGATAAATCCCAACGGATATTCGTTGTTCTGCAATGTGGTTGTAAACACTTGAAGTTCATCGGCTAAACGTTCTAATGAACAAATGCGGCTAGTGCGCGCAAACAATGTTCTCACCAATGCTTGCTTGTTATCCATTGGTGTAGTGGTGTAGTGGCCAGTCCAAGTTGGCTTTCGATATCCAGACCTTTTTGTTTGACTCATCATCCCTGCGATTGATGAGGACGTTTAAAAACAGTAGGCACTCGTTCTCAAATTGTCATGGCGGAAGTTCAACTGTTTTGCCATCTCATCGGTCGTTTGCGAAGATTGCGCAAATATAGTGATATCATCCACATAACGTGTGTACAACGATAGCACCGAAATGTCCTAAGTCATTCGCCTTTCTATCTTCAGTTTGAAAACATCTGTAAGCACTGGTCCTAACCGATTTCCCATGGATACTCCGTATAATTGTCGGTTGGTCTTATTTTGATGTTTTGATGTTTTCCGTGCACAGTACTAGAGACAAGTTCAGCAAACCCGTGAGAATTTTTGTACCAGAACTTTCAGTCTCAATCAGATTGTATATAAATTTAATTATCTGATGCAATGGAACATTCGTGAACAGTGACTGAACGTCTATTGAACACATGGATTTGTCTGATAGGTTGACTTTGTCGAGATTTTCAACCAAACCAAATGAATGTTTAACAGTGTGTGTGTGCCAAATTTCCGTTTTAATGGCGTCAGAGCCTATACCAACCACCGAGCCAGTTTGTGTTGTAGGGCATTGCTCACAGATAGAATCGGTCTGAGCAGTACTCCCAGTTTGTGTGTTTTGGATAAACCATACAGTTCGTCAATTGGTCGATGTAGTAGCAACAAATCAAGATATCGGATTATCCGGCATTCCGTATGGCACACCTTTTCCATTTTGTCAATACCATAAAGTTTGCTATCATCATTCAGCATGGACAAGTATACTTCTTTTATCCATAGCTGCGGCATTGGACGAGTTACCTGCTTTTCTCACAACAAGGTTCTTAGTTTTCATGTCCTTTGGAGCTTCGAACTGACGAGTTATGATAGTACATTTATATCAAGATAGTATCATAATGATCTCATACGCACTATCGGTCAGCTTTGTTTTAAACCGATCATAATTGTCCTAGTTAGTGGCGTGCGAATTTGTTAACTGGTCAACAATAGTCTCGAATTGAACCTCTGTTGATATGAGGTTGAGCTTATTGGAGAGAACTTTATAATCAAGTGCTTACAACAATCCTACCAATTGTAGCACGTCAAGTTTTATGGAAGATAGGTTCTGAACGTGCTCATTGGGATCTCGAAGGCATGGCTCATCTTTTGATTTCCCCAAGGATTTGTGAAGGCGTTCCAGACTCAGTTTTTTCGTTCGGTCAACAACCATTTTGCAAAACTTAACAAACGCATTTGGCGTTTTACAACAGACAAACCGCAAGTATATAGGCTTGACGTAACTCCATTGTACGTGACTGTGTAGTCTCAATCTGAGCAGTGCTGATATGCCTCAGGATCCCATTGCTTGGCTTTAGTCCACTCATTCTTAACCATTTCAGGATATAGTGTGGATAACGACTGTTTGATGTACAGTCGAAAAGAAAACACATCTTTACCTGTCCCCAAACAGTCTTGTATTTCAAGCTCATGCATCGAAACAACTTGTATGAGTCCGCGAGAATTAGTCTTTTAAAACTTTTAAACGGTTGTTTCACTTAATAGTTATCGATAGTCTAAGGCAAGATGGTTGGCCCAGCTAATAGCCTATGCATGTGTACGTCAATTGTAGTGATTTGTTGAGGGGCGTATGCAAGTTCTTAACGAACTTCCGTGTTTGTTATAAAACTTTTGTAGGTTTCAGACCTCGTCGAACGATTGTGTTGGCTAGTTGGGATGGCGAGGAATTTTCTCTTCTTGGCTCTACTCATGCCGTTGAGGAGCGAAATTTAGAACTGCAGGATCGAGCGGTCGTCTATTTTAATGCCGATTGTCCAGTTAAGGGTCGGGACAATTTCAATGCTCGTACGGATTTCCTTTTGGCCGAGAGTCTTCTCACGGCCTCTCAGCTTGTTGAAGTGGATCCGCCTTTGAATCCGACAAGTTGGCTAGATGAATGGCTCCGTGAACAGGGGAAAATACCTGGACAGGAGCCCTTGTAAGTTTTCTCACATGAAGAGTTTTTGTGAAAGTTTTCATGCTTTCTGTTGCTCTGAATATTTGAAACTCCTTTACTCAGTGGAGTATGGTGTTTCTTTGAACCAAGTCATAGTATGTATGTTTATTCGTTTTATTGCCTGCTTAGGGGTGCTATCTGCCCCACTTTGTATACATGCAGTGGATATTGGAACCTTGCTTCATCGTGCGACATCATCAGCAACTTGCGAAATCGGACACATGAGCAACTTGCCATGGACGGCTTGAGCCGCCTCTAGTTGGACGGACACTAGTCGGAGCGGCAGTAACAAGCGAACCCTGAAGCAAAATCCAAAGCGCGTTTCCAATAACGTTTTCGCTTTCCTGATAGATTTGAGTTTGTGCATCCAAAATCTTTCTGGTTGGACTTGTCGTATAAATTAGACATCGTGTCAGTTCTCACTGTGATCAAGTATGCTGTTGCATTTCCATGCAGATGGAAATCTAACGCGATTTGAGGGGTTGTCCATATCAGGAAACTGTCCCTGAGTATCTGTGCTCCAATCAGTATTGACAAATTTCTTTGAAAGAAATTTGAATGTTTAATCCTCGATCACCCCGGCGTATGTCACTGAACGGGAAAACTGCATTGATAATTTCATGCATTCCAGTCACATATGCTTATGATACCACGACTGTTACCAGTGTGGCCGGCATCTGATCTTGATAATCGTCAACCACCTAAGCTACCCTTGTTTCCATTTCACAGGCAAAATCAAGAAGTAACTACTGCGATCTAAGCGACATTGCGATATAAACCTTGACAGAAGTTGCTTGTAGTGAGGGTGACATCGGAGCTAAGGCTGTACTGTTGAGTTACCAGTCGATCTGTGCTAAAACTAACTGTTCGACAATCGGTCCACTTTCAGCCTTGACGTTTACTCATATGTGCTATGAATCGAACTGCCGTGGCTCCTTGCAGTAATCCGCGGAATGACAGATTACTAAACAAGTACAAGTGTGTCAGAAATTAATAATCAAAGAGGGAAATTCGTGAAGGATAAGAAATTTCAACACGTGTGGATACAGGCTTGTAGTTAATTACGACACTGTCACCACCGAAAACGTTTGCAACCAGCAATGTGAATGGTCGCGCACCCCTTGATTATGTAGTTGGTACCTCTTAATCTTGTTCAGCGGAATGTTTATGGCTTTCATAGTCTGTGACCAAATCGTTATTCGGCAGATTTCTTAGTCAGCCTAGCCCCTAGGTAGCAGAAAGAGTCCGAGTGCTACTCATTACTGTCTTTGCAAACAACCGTGTTGATCACAGTGTTTTTTCCGCGGATGGACTTACATCATTCGGAGTTGAGTCGTGCTCCTTTGAGTCTCATCGTGTTAGTTCGGTGTGGAGTTAAAAAACAATCCACCACGTGAGATAGCTCTGTTGTTTCAAGAACGATCACTTGCAGTTATGGGCTTGAGGAGCTAGCTGGCTGTGTCGTCACCTAAATAGTCCGCTTCATTTTGCACCGTATTTCACAAAGTATGTTTACATACATCGGAACCTGTTTCGACTTCAGTCTGAAGGGACAAAAACAGCTTTGTGGAATTTAATAATCTTCTGCGTAACGGCTGATCATTCTCCTGTTCGTTGACTAGTTCGTCTGTTCCTCTCTGTGGTTGGTGGCATCCGAAACGGATTAGCCTGTCACAATGACCGCGCTCTAACCATCACCGCAAGTGGCTTACGCTGCACCGCTTGCGGTTCCACCTGCACATCGCGTATCCGGCGTAAACTGGAAGTACTAAGACCAGTAGGTGTGTGAGTGAGGCCTTTGTGTCCAGCCGGCCAATGCTGGTTAGCCAATCGAATGGCTAGCAGGAAAAGAAACCCTTATCTCTCGGAAAATAAACAGAAAGACAGACTGCAATGACAAGATCCACACTGAGAAAAAAAGTATGTAAAATGTAATACAAGAAGCATTTCAGTATACGAATGCACGTTACTGCATTCCAGACAGGATTAGGGTGGAGAACAAAATTCAGATTGGACTACGAAAATAACGGGCAAATCTTTCCTCGTAGAATACACCGATAAAGCTGAAGAAAAGAATGGGTAGAAGACCGCAGGCACCCAAGTTTCCAAAAAGAGGAGCGGATTAGTTGCCAAACGACCATGGTCTTGGTCGATGCAATCATTAACAAAAATAGGACGGATATACTGATATGACCTACCTGAGCCTAACGTACTCGTCGTCTCTTTGCTGACGGTGCACTATGTGTACACTGGTGACCTACTAATCCCAAGTGGCCAGCGCATTCGGGCCGCACACATCGCAACGCCGTATAGTCATGTCACCACGACCTATGGCACCGATGGTTCCCTTGCGTACCGCGCGCTTTCGTTCCCGGCCGCGCAATAACTGCTCGTTGAACTCGGGGATGCCCGTCCAAATCGTATTTCTCCAGGCAGTCCGGTTCAACGCTAAGTCTTCCCAACATCTACAATCGATTTTACAACGTGAAAGACTGCACAACATCCTGGTCTCTCCGCTTTTGACCACCAGGATTTCGCTGACCTGAACTCGTTGTCAGTTGTCCATACAGCAGCTGCTTCGGGATACGGTCATCGCCCATCCAACGGACGTGATCCAGCCAACGAAGCTGATTCAATATCAGTAGGGCTTCCATCCCCTTCATGTCCGCTCGGTGCAGTACCTCAGTGTTCGAAACCGTGTCCGAATACCCAAGATACGCCTGAGACACTGCAAATAAGAACGGCTCAGATGGAGCACGCTCCGCTGATACAATGTCAACGTTTCACTGCCATACAACAGTATGTACAGCACCATTAAACGGTAGACAAAGAGCTTAGTGCTCGGCTTCAGGCTGTGGTTCTTCCAAACACGTCTTTCAAGACGTTCGAAAGTAACAACTTTCTTCGCCACACACGCTCGTAACTTGCGGTTGACAAATTGCTACTCAAGTAACATAAATCCACGCAGCTGCCGACAACATATCCGTTAACGCGGATTTGGGGTGAGGGTGCACAGACAGCACCTCCTCCCGGAGAAGGCTGAAAGAAGAAAAATGTCTTACTTGTGTTGATATCCAGTCGAAACTTGGATGCCACGGTAGCGGAAGCCGTGGCCAGTCGCCGTATTTCGTCCTCGCTATGTGCAAACAGC
Source organism: Paragonimus skrjabini miyazakii (assembly GCA_014338405.1). NCBI lineage: Eukaryota > Metazoa > Platyhelminthes > Trematoda > Plagiorchiida > Troglotrematidae > Paragonimus > Paragonimus skrjabini miyazakii. The sequence goes on from JTDE01003614.1 coordinate 28,979, forward strand.
ACGCTGTCATCTGCGAACAGGAGCATGCGCATCATTGAGGTCTGTAACCGGTTTGGGGCGCCGAAACGTCGAATATTCAGTAGGCGCCCATCCGTCTGCTACTCTACCTTAACACCGTCCTCCTCAGAGTCCTGAAAAGCGACTTTTAGCATGGCAGTCAAATATAAGCTAAATAGGGCTGGAGCCAGGACACAACCCTGTTTCGCTCCAGTGACAATGCCAAAATCATCAGAGGTAGATCCACACGATTGCACCTTCACCCTCATGCCCACGTGCAACATTCTAGACAAATTGACGAAATTACCTGGACATCCAAACTTACCAAGCACCGTCCACAAAGCCTCACGACTCACGGAATCAAAAGCCTTGGTGAAGTCTACGAAGAGAGCATCCATGGGCTAGTAGCATTCCCGGCATTTCTCCTGAATTTGTCTAGCAGCGAACACCAGGTCGATCGTACTCCGACTCTCTCGGAATCAGCATTGCTCCTCAGGAACATTTGTCTCCAAGACTTTCGTATTCAGCCGGTTCAGAAGGATTCTTGCAAGCACCTTGCCTGCGCAGCTCAGCAGACTGATGCCCCGGTAGCTGTCGGGGCATTGCTTGCTACCCTTACCTTTGAACAAGGGTAGGATAACGGCATCATTGGATTCATGTGGCATCACCTCGTGCTCCCAGATAGAGTGAATTAGCTGAAGCAGTGCACGTTCCAGTGCCGGTCCACCATTCCTCAGAATGTTACTTGGCAGTCCATCTGCCCGCAGCCTTCCCGTTACACAATTTACCAATCGCTTTCTGCAACTCTGATAAATCCCGGGTTAGAGCAAGTGAAGGTCTGATGGCCTGTTGCGGCAGGCTGTTCGTGACTACCCAATCAATGGTAGCAGGTCGGTTTAGTAGGCTACCAATGTGTTTTCACCAGACCTTCATGATATCCTCTGACTGGGTGCAGGAATAGCCGGTGTCCACACCTACCAGTGCTTTAGTGTACTACATCAATGGACCGAAGATCGCCTTAAGCGATTCGCAGAACTCCTTATGTTGTCGACGATCTGCGAAACGTTGCATCCGTTTACCGTGCTTCCTCCACCAGTTATCCTTAATTCCGCGAACATGCTCGGCCAATTGACGGCGGATACTCCAGAACGTGACCTTCTTCGCTTCACTGACTGGGCCCGGTGTGGAGGCAGTAAACGCCGCATTCTTCTCTCGTACCAATTAGGAGGTCACCACGCTATTGTTGTCGAACCAGTCCGGACGTTTCTGGCGTTTGACATTGATCGTCTCGGTGACTGCTCCCGTGATCCGTTTCTTGATTAATTGCCACATACCCTCGGGGGTAGTGGATACAAGAGCGTCGTGCAGTCTAGCGACAACGGCACACTGGAAGACAGTCTTCGTCTCGAAGTTTTCAAGTCGTTTGACATCCAAATTCTGTCGTTGTCCGGGAGATCTATAATAAACAGGCTTACAAACATGAATGAACGTGAATGAACAAAGACCCTTGTTCTTCTTTTAATACATCATGTAATCCAGCGCGTATTCTTCATTGGATTTCAATAGTGTCACCTGTTCCAGTTCTTCGTGCCATATCTTGAAGTAAAAGCTTGTATTTTCAGCTTCTGCGCCGCTGTGCGCCGTGCTGTCGAGCACTCCACTTTATTTGTTATTGTCAGTTTGCCAACATCTATACAGCAGGGGCAGTAAAGATGACCGCAGCTCGAACCCATCCGCTATTCTATGTTGACAGTTCATATCATTATCTTTAAACTAGACCGGTCCCCGATCATCTGACTGTTTATGACTTGTGCGATTGCATGTTCCATCTCCGATTACTCTGACTACAGTATTACGGTCATGATCTTCATTCAAAGTAATACTGAATCAAGTTTGGTCTGGAAGGTATTTGTTAGGAGACGCATCTCCTAACGAAGCAGCAAAGACAAATCACTCCATATCGATTGATCGATCCGGCTTCAAGTTAATTGATATGTTCTAATTCACTCGGTTAATCAGATTGCAGCTGCGCGATCGAACGCCTCTACGTTATGTGATTCTAACTCACTCAGTTAATCAAGCTCACTCAGTTAATCTGATTGCAGCTGCTCGATCGAACACCTGTACATTATGTGAACTGTTTTCATGAGTGCACTTTCTAATGCCCCTCTGTAATGTGAGTCGTTCTCCGCCGGACCTATAAATTTAGAGCCTCTGTGGTCTAATGGAACTCGCTTCGTCTTTCCAATAAACGCTGTTGCCGCACCTATTCTTTTTCTCGGATCTGGGTCAGCGATTGAGCGCGTTACATCTGTATCTGACCTGTGTAACTGATTAATCGAAATGAGTTAATTTGTGTTCAAGGCTACCAGCGATTTTTACTTGTACATGCCTCTTCTTCCACGCTTACCACGATGTTGAATAACAAAAGTGCGTATGAAATATTTGCAGTCTTCCATTGCTTAATTCTGGAACCCCGTTTTTGATTTGTCTGTATTTAATCGAATGAGTGCATTGTTCATTTCACCTCCCATTGCATCTGCTTCAACTGCTGCTTCTAACCAGTTCCTGTTCGTCTAGTAGTTTTTCATTTGTTAGCATTTCTTTAAAAGCACGGTATCTTATGGTCAGCAATCCCGCCGGCAGTTCATTACGTGCAGTGTACCTTACGCTCGTTTTTATCTTGATTGGCTTTTGGCGTTCACAGCATTTCCTTGCCCGGTATCGGTTCCGACCACATCCCGTTTGCTTACAAATTGGGTGTTCCGTCTTCATACCCGGAATTTCTCCCCGTAAGTTACAGAATTATCTACATAGTGTGTCGTGTCGTATCATTGTTGCTTCCTCAATACCGTTCGTGACTTCGGCTTTGTTCTTTGTTACACGCTAAACTTGAGGTAGCCAAGACGGTTACTGTTGCGTTTTTTTAAACCCCGATTGAGCTGTATTCTGCTGCCACTGTAGGCGTAAATAACTTGCTAGTATTTATCCGGCATGATTCCCAGTGTGTTACTCAGTGACTGGTACGAACTTCCTGTCCATGTTTTCCTGTTACTACTCTGTTCCGGTCTTGTTTAAAGAGAATTGAGAAATCCGGACAAGTCTACTTTGCACTTTTCTTGGCGATCGACTATAAATTTTTCCGTAATTTGTCATTGCTCTCTGATCGACTTCCATTCTTATTGCCTCGTTCTCTTATTTCACTTGATGTAGGGACGCCATCTCTCGTGCACTTTCTGACAACCAGTACGGTCCAGTTCAGCTTACTCAGCAAAACTTGGATGGTCTCCTAAAGGATTCAAACAGTTTAGTAAAGAAATCTTCATGATTGAATGTTTCATTGGCGTAATTGAGGGCAAAGTTAGTCATTGCCGAAACTGTTCACCAGCGTTGGGGAATCAAGTGCCGGTTCACATGAAGTCTGCAATAAGTGGTATAAATATTTAGTATATAATGCATATGGCCCTCGTTCACTATTGAGCAGGCGATGCGCTTTTCTTTTGTGGTCTCCTTCTTTAACCAAATGAGTGCTGAAATGATAACGTAGCCTTTTGTATGCATTCATATAACCACATCTCGTTTATCGAATATCCTTATGTGGACCCTAACACGACACATATAGTTCTATGTGTTGACCTAGACGAGCACACTCCACATAAGACTCAATATTTTGTTTAATATCGTTTACTTTTTGTCTACAGAACGTCGTAGTTTGTTCTCTCTGTGAGTCTGTCTAAATGCACTCTATTATCAGAAAATGAAATTAACTTGACTGTCTGTTATTGTTGTTGTTCTAGGATGATGGGCTTTTCTATCTCCCTGTGTATCACACAGCGTACGATAACATCAAGGTGGTTGAACAGTTCACGGATCCTAGTTCTGATCAACAGGCTCCTTTACCTCGACATCGTTTGATCACTCGTCTGTCACTGACAATGATAGTGCATATGGCGTGCTCAGTACGATTGCCTTATGCACTGATACGCTGGTCAAATTCCATCGTAGATCAATGGACTGAGTTCTCCAGACGAGCAAAATCAGTGTTACCAGAGTTGCCTAATCTGGGGATAAATTTGGGTAAGATGGTTTGTCAATTTTCTTTTTTAGAGGTGTTCAGAATACTTTATTGTGGCTTGATTGCTTCGTGTATTTTATTTGCTTTGTTTCTCTGTGAGATTTTTTATCTTGATTCACATAGTTTGAAAAGTTTCCAGTTTTATTCGAATTATTGTATAACGAAATTGGTGGGCTAAGATAAGAGAATGTTTTTCGATATCTAGGATAACACTTTTTGATTTAAATTTAAATATAGTTTACCTAAAGCTGTACAGACGCTTACCATAGGATCACTGGTTTTATTTTACTTGTGTTCAAACACATCTTGTTGTCTTATGTATCCGGTATATACGTAACATTCATCAACGTGTACAAAGTGCCAAGTGCATTGTCAAATTTCATCTTCGATCAATAACAATCGATTCGTGCTCTTCAATCTGAAATTCTGTTTTCTTCTAGCGTCACTTGAGATTATGAATAACAGTTTGATTGACAGAATTATCTCTAAGAGAAACAATAGTTGCTCGCACAACCCTTGTAAGAGCCACTTAACTTGATTGAATGAAAAGAGGTCTCAAACTTACTCTATCTGGATAGTTCGATTATATCCAAAGGGGCACAGTGTTCATCGCAGCTAATATGTAAGAATGCAGTGTAAGTCGAAGTAACGTTAAACTGTGGACACACCTATGAGAAAATGGAATAACAGCGGAAACCTTACCGTCGGTGATTTTGTGCACTTGTTACCGAGGTTTCTGTCTGATCTTCCGCGTATTCTACACTAACCGATGTCATAATTGTACGAATATCGTTTTTTTCCGGATATTAGAGATGGAAAACACATTTTTCATGCACATTTAATTGCAAGATGTATATAGTTTGATTCATACTTTACTTTTCAACAGGTAAAGATGTCAAGTTGCTGTAATAAATTCTATTTACTTCGCTCTGTAAATATACGGACACCTTGATACAACGTGGATCGTGATACCCCATAACGGAATACCTTCAGTTTTTGTAGGAACTATGCACCACTTGGACATGGAGACTAACAAGTTGTGAGGCTATGACCATCGAGTCTCAATTAACGCTGAACAGTTACAACTTTGATACTTAAGTACATCTGTTTTTATGTACTTTTCCAATCAGCAAAGCTTCGCAACTGAGTTCAGATCCAAATGGTGCTTGGACCAAATTGGTAGATCATTGTTTTGCTCTGTACGACCCTTTAATAGTGGGTATTGTATCACTTACTGAAATTTCCAATGTTCGTTGGGCATTGTGCCAAATGATAATTCTAGATGGTGTGAAAATATTAAATTGCGTACATTGTTTCCCATCTAGCAGTGGCAATTCGCGTCTACGGTTGAAATTAACTACAATCCACAAATGAGCCGCCCCCAAACAGACACCAATTATGTCTTACTGAGTCCACCGCCAAATCTTGTCAGCAATGCAGCCATCCATCAGGCTCCCTGAAATCGATTTTTTACATCACTAAAAATGACCGTCTGTCCATGATACATACGTCTTTGCCCACAGTTGTCGTTGGGTTGTCAGCACTGGTGTTCCCATAAGTTTTCGGATAAAAAAGTGCTCCTCAAACTGCACGGCTACTCCTGAACAGTTGGTGTCTAGCTTTCTTTTGATGTCGTTTATGTTGTATCCGTAATTCGAAGCTCTCCGCACTATTCCATTCTGAGACTAACTTAGATAGTCTCCCCATCCTCCGCTTCCTTACTAGGTATCATACATATTGGGAACAGTAAGAAATTCGTATATGGTTAATTTAGCTAATCTCAATCACTTTGGGTTATCTTGACTGCTGGTTGCATATCACGGAATGCCAAACTGCCTCTCCTGTCATTTGCATAAATGGCCTTCGTTTAGGCATGTTTTGCAATACAAAATGATCTTTCTGCAATGCAAAACTGTGCACAATCATTGCGTATACGATACTCGGTATGTGGTTGAATGACGATGTGCCTCCCTAACATGCAACAACCTCATCGTATCAAAAAATCGCGACCAGATTCCATTTTATAACGACACAATCCACTTCAGCCCGAAATGCTTATGTAGTTACGACCAACCTCAATTTTTTACGTCGACTAGTTTTTTCAACTATTGTGAAATAAACTATCCTCAAATGGCATTCTCACAGCATATCCCGACCAATGAACCTGATAGTGCGCAGCCGAATCACACGGAAAGAAATTGTATTTCATAAGATTGTTGACGGGGAGTATTGATTAGACCTTCTCAACTCGTGATAATGAAGTCTTGTAACTGTAACTAATAACCGCGAACTGTGGTATTGCTTATTTGAGTACACAAAGGCATTTGCATTAGGTGGTCTTCACAAGAACAGCCTCTCTTAGTAACAGGCTTCTAACTCTTTCGTAGGCTTCTCCAGCTTTCTAGGCAGACCAAGGGTTGCATCGTGCAGCCGGTTCTACAGGAGTGAGCGCAGGTGCAGATATCTGCCAACGGTGAGTGTTCTATAATTTAGAGGTGAACTGCTATTTTATCTGTTAGTGTCATTTCACGAAGTCGATTATACCACCGAGTTTTTCACTTACCATTTATTTTATTTCCCCCCCACCACATTCTTAGTACAATTCGTCGAATTTCTCTTCGCTGTCCATACTTCTGATTATTTTCCGTGATTGTTATACCGTCATTCTGGTCGGGCGTTAAGTTAGCTTTCCTATTCTTTGCACAGATTGGATAACTGAAGACTTGCATTCATTTCTGAAAGCCGCAAAAGTTTTCGAAGACATGCTTTACAAATTTGAGAACAAACCGGATCAGTGAGTTTTCAATGAAAAATTTTCAAACGCATTTCCCGTCAAGCACTTTTATTTTTCAAGTGTTAATGCACCCATTTCTCCTCGATCGATAAGGCCCGGCACACACTTGGAGTCGATAGTGTGCGGTGCAGAATTAACCTTTCACAACCGTGGCTTCATCCATTAGGATCATACATAATTTTCGACAACCTGTTTAGCCACAGTCGAGCATCCTTTCTTGTACGCTACGCAATCAAAATGCTTGTAACTTCCTCGGGAGCTCGGCGATACCACTGAGACTTTCAGCCTTCATTGTCGTGCACTATTAATCTGATGACTGCTTTTAAACCACTCCAGGTTGTGCGAAAGCCGTGCGGGGTTGTAAGCGAATTGTGGCCAAATTTTGTTTTTTGGCGAATTGTGTTGTGGCCGCAAAAGACGCTTGGCTTGCAAAGTCGTTTTTTGCAAGACCTCCCGTACTGGTCATGTTAAACATGGGACCGCAAACGTGTACATTCATCTGCACGACGGACATGCATTCACATACATTGGGTGGCAGGAGGTTGTCATTCGTCCTAGTGGCATTTCTCGCATAGCGCGTACACACTATTCCGATATTTGCCTCCAGTCCGTCGTCTTCCTGGCGTTGGGGCTTGCTCCTTTTGTTCCTGAATGTCGCTTGTGAGTTATACACTATTCACAACGAAACTGCCTGTCATACAACAGAACTACTGTGTCTAATGAGTTTCTTTGTTCTCTACTCTTAAATGACAGGCTTGCATTTAGCGGATGCTGTCTCATTATAGAGCAATCGTGAGTACGAATCATAGTTCTGTTTTTTTTTAAATCTTGTATGCCGGAACGAAGATGTCCTTAACTATAAGAGTGGAGTGCATTTCAGAAACATTATGGTTGACTGCGCCCGCTATCATCATTCTGTAGGTCAGAAGCAGTAGCAGCCATTTGGCATCTTGACCGTTACACTTCGCGAATTTTTACCTCAGTTGCCGTGGACGATTGAGTTGTGAGATTCGTGTGGTTGATTTTGCCAACTTGTGGTTCAAAACGAATCAAGACAATAACCTCACAACTGACGGTCGGCTTGTTCAACGAGCTGAATAAAATTTATGGGTTCAGTATGTACTTACAATTAAAATCCGAAAAAAACGGGTAAGGTATTGATAGATATGTTGTCGCGAGATTCGCTGTGTTACCGGATGAGACAGTTGCTTGCGGTGTAATAAAGGCGAGCAAGTGAGGTACACACAGAGGCTGTTGCAGAAAGCCGCCTCATTTCCGCATTATCTCTATGCAGGATTTGTCACGTACTGCGCTCCGATGTCTATAAAGTGCATTACTTACAATAGTTTTGAAGGAACAGTGCCGATAAAGGTCTTGGATTTCGTTTACGTTTCACAGACTGTTGCTGTTTTGAAAACAACATTCGGTAGCTGAGCGGGTTTCTATTTTACTTGGCTATTTTATTGGACTCTGTCTAGTTGTTCTAACTCTAAAAGCCTACAAATGTACTACTTTCGTTTGCAATGTGACCTTCTAAACTGGAAGATCACCGAGTAGATCTTGCACTCAATCCCATTTTCTGGATGATCTACGTCTGTGTCTTGCGTCACGCTAAAGCACATTTCAAATCCCCAATTCAAAATGAGCTTGAGGACCGGGTTTTCTATGGTGCCATTATACGAGCACAAAAGATAGATACTTACATAAGGGTCAGCTAATTTTAAGTTTACTCAATGAAACAAATGCGAGTGCATTCGGGATCATGAATAAACACCAGACCAATAGGCAAAACGGGAACCACGGTGAACACGAACACTTGTGGTTACTGGAAATAGTGGTAGGTTTGGTGGCTCATGTTGATGGTTTTGATGTTCGGTAGTTCGGTGAACAAACGTTTCGCCATCAAACGAGATGGCATCATCAGTGTCTGAGCGTATAAGTTTGAGTCCAAACGTTCAAAGTCTCACGCACTAATGATGTAATCTCGTTTAGTGATGAGACGTCTACAATGTAAATACGAAACGGCGAACAAGCGAAAACTCAAAGGTGTACGAAGTTTGTGAATCAAGCTTAAGAGTGTTACAGCTGGTGTACACACCAGCACTATAAAACAGTGTAGGTTCTATCACAATCCGAAGGTACAGGTCATAGCTATTGAATGCTCTTTTGGCGAATCTGTTTATGCACCAATGTTCTGCGAACATGTTTAATGCTTATGGTTTCGTGGATTAAGCTTTTTACAGTTGTGTCATTCAAATTTTTGGCTGTATTTTCTCACATACTGACAACTACTTATTTTGTCTTGTAGGTTTCCCTCCCTTTTAAATCGAATTTTGATCAATTTGCCAAAACAATTTATACGGCATGATGCAGCTTCACATGCACCTTTCTATCCTAGTGTACTTTACAGCCCCGAAGGTTATAGATATATTTTTTTTCCACATGTCCAAGCAGCTTTCGATAAACTTGTCAAAGGATCACAGTTCGTTGACTCGTCATCAGCGCTATTATCTGAATTGAAACGACAACTGTCTATATTGTCCGCTTGTGTTGTACAAGCTACCTTTTTGCTTCAAAACGGTCTAGTTGGCCTCGATTTCATCGATTCTTGAATCAACTGCTAAATTATTGTGTCGTTACTTGTTATTTACCCGATCATTCTGGTCTGCTTGGAAATGTTCTTCTGGTTTAATCATATTTTTGATTTTTTTTCTTCAAACAACGGTGTGACGGTTGTGATGCAATCATTTCAGCCTTTTTTTTTTATCACTCAATGTCATTCGCTCTGATTATCTACCTTTCGTTGTATTGTCTTTCAATTGAAGTTTGTTGGATATTAGCCTACTTAATGTTAGATGTTTAAATCATTTATTTCCAGGCCGTGTTTCTATGTATTTATTCCCTACATGTGTTACAATGACCAGTTGGTCGCGGATTTCACAGTCAGATGAACTTTTACAGTCAACCTTTGTACGTGTTAAACATTAACTTTGATAATGTTTGGTTATGATATCGAATCGTTAACGTTTGCTACGCAACTTGATCATCCATCGGCGCATTACCATCTTGTTATTTCTCTATAGGATCATGATATTGTATATATCATTCGTTGGCGTCGGTGAACAGTACTGTACAACGCATATGAATATCTCTTGTTTTGGGATGTTTCAAAACGAAGAAAGTTGTGCACGATTAAAAAATGATACTGTACAGATGAATGCATCCCTGTTGAAGTGATATCTTGTGATTTATGCGTTGGGCGATCACGGCGACCTCAGCAGTTTGAGTCATTAAAGTGGTCCGATGTCATATGCTTCAGCTCATATTCTACGTTTACATAGAGCACAGTACTACTTCCAACTTTAAGTGTCTGGCCTTATCAGGAAATGTGTGCGCGAGTTTGTACCATGGGATAATCCACACGTACAACAGCACTATCACGAAGTTTAAAAGACCATTGGTCACGTGTTTCCACATGACAAACCTTGGTTAATGAGCGAATCTGCAAATCAGAGCTACTGTCACGCTATCCCGCTGTATTGAACCAATTGGGTTTCCTTCAGAATCCGTCGTAATGACATTCTGTGAATCCTGCCTCCATATTTTTGTATCCATTTTTTACTCACGCCATATCCGCAGGGGACCAACTATGTCGTTTGTTTCGTGTTTTGTACGTTACTGATCACATATCATGTGATTACTATCCTTTGCTATTGCGATCGGGTCATGGGAACGGATACAATGATTGGACAATCATTGAACACAGGACGTTCTCGTTCTCACTCCTTGTGTTCAGAGTACTGCTGATTAATTTTGTGAATTCGACATATACCCGACACGCACATCACTACTGTGATTGGCTCATGTATTTTGCTCCACCTCAACTGTCTCGGAACTCTGTTCCGGTGCCAAAATCCGGAGTCCAGACCAAGGAACTTACCGCACAGCCACGCCTCCTAACCGAGTCCAGAGAACAAACGTGCACAACACACCGTTGAACTCACAGCCGGATTAGCTGGCCCAATCAACTCAGTGTTTTGGCCACCACGGTCCACGATCGATAACACCTGGCTGTACACACGTCTCTGTAACCATTTCAGCGCCTGAGAGGCAATGCTGGACTGAGAACCAGCATGCGTCGGTGATTGCAAATAGACAGTAAAAATACGATATTTCCATAACGGATTGTGCCATCACGGCGGTTTTTTTCACCAGTCGATAGATAACAAAAGGCTGCATTCATGAACGAAACAAATTTAAAAATCACTATAGGACTAATAAAAACTTAACAATCCCCGTAAAATCTGAGGCACGTCATGTTATGTTAGGTTTATCACGCCACTTGTGGACTCTGACGTGATGTATTACAGTTATACTGTAATAACAATAAGCGCCGCTTGGTCCCTTAGTTTTGTGGCCTCGTTACCGAACCGTGTCGTTCTACTTTCTATTAACATGTCTTATTTGTCCATTTCATTCGTGATGAAGACAACTTGCTGCGTTATCCAGATCGACGTGAACGACTCGTTCAAAAATGTTGCCCAGGTTGGGATGTTTTTTTCTTCTGGAAAGCAATATATGCAGGACGCGAATGTCCGTTTAGTTTTGGTCAACACAAATCGCTCCCATCATACAAGTTTTTGTTAGTTGATTATGGTCTAGGTTAACATGTTGGTGCATCTGACTACTGATCGAACTGGGCGAGACGGGACAAGAGGCTAACGCACTCGGTACAAGTATCATATTTGCTCGCTAACTGACTTCTCTAGAACTGTACAGACTGTAAGTGTAGGTGCTTCTGATGGCGGTTTAGAGTCAATACTTTCACTTCAGCAGAGGCACGTGGGTGCTGACTAATTCGATCAATGTGTGTAACCGTTCTTGTTGAGTTATGTTGGATCACATTCTTAATTCGGTTTGCCGGACAGCAACCGCGCATAACTTTGGAGCGAGAGCAATCTGTGGCCAGTGATCGTCCAGTCATTGTCTTCTCGATCAAAAAGCAAATCTTAAGAAACGGATACTCAACACACGAAATGGGATCGGCAGTGCAAGAAACGTGAGTTGAATGACAATGTTTGGATTACCGAACGGACGACTATGGAAATGTGAACATGCCTCAACTAAACATAAAACGCTGAATTCCGTTGATATTATGGATTCTTTTGAAACGTTTGTGTGACAGGTTATTTGTATGAATGGGAACCTTTTTCAGTTCCCTGTGTAATGCCAATACTTGTAAACTCTTATCAAGCAGCGTGAAAGCAATCTTCGTGTAGGCAGGCAAACGGCGTTGGTCGTTCTTCCGTTCGAATAATCTACTGCCATCTAACTCTCTATATTTTTCATTCGAATTCAAGAGAATTCTTAGAGCGTTTACTTGAACATCATATAGTACAATCAACATTTTCATCCATACCACAACCAACTCACAGGTAAATATCATTGTCCGCCCTGCCCTCCTAACACAGTAAACTTACGCGACCGAGTATGTTAGGAATGTCGGGGGTGTGATTTCATTTCTGGGTAGACTATGCCACTCGTCACTAACCCAACGACCTCTGTCGCACCAGTTCAAAGGTTAAGTTCTTTGTTTCATTATTAATCTTAGCTTGATAAACGCTTCCTGAGGGAGCCCAGGTTTGTTTTTATCCGTCGTCGTTGATATCCAGGCGCGTCAGTTACCTGTAATGTATACCCCCTATTGACACCACTGACTGAGCGTAGATTGAAAGCCATAGTTCATCTATGCAACACTAATGGAGTCCTAAAAGTAAGACTGGCGTGCACAACACATATTCCTAATTAATAGCCTCGAGAAACCGCTGATTCTTAGTCGAGGTTATCAATCACGGACAACAACTGTAGTTCAGGTTTCTGTACATTGCCGTCAACATTTAACCCTTGAAGTGAAATCCGTAGTAGAACCAAACCCAGCTAAGAGCGTGTCGTTGTCGGTAACATGTCTGAGTCATATATAACACCATGTTGACAACTTATTGGCCCATCACTTTCTGAATACACCCTGTAGAAGTAAGTATAATCCACACATTTGATTTTACGTAACTGTTCAATGTTGGTGCATTGTATTTGCGTAGTCAAATCGAGAATACAGTTCGAGGTTAATTTACTATTGACCGTGCGATCTGCTAAATAATCAGTCGTGTTGTTCACCCTTAAAACTCATTGGGAGTACTGAGTAACTCATTTGAACACACGAAAATACTGGTCAACATACCGGACTTTGTTTCTGCTCACTATCGTGTTACTGTTGCTGAGACCTTGCAGGTATCTGGTGCTATTACAAGTGAGGAAACGGTCGTGCGTGAGAATCGCATATCGAAGAAAAATGGTTTGATAATGACCTCACCTCGCCATAGGTATGTTTTACGGAGTACCGTCTTTAGTTATTCAATGACCTATCCAGATCTGCAGGCGCCTCAGCATCAGGTGAAGCAACAAAATTCCGAGTTAAGCTTAACATTTATAAACTTTCACCCACAAAACATTCCTCAACTGGAACAAACAAGTCTATCTCAATTTATATTACGTTTTTAACGTGGACTAATTACTGTAACGTGATGACTGTTCATAAAGACCCAGTTCTGGATGGCGACTAGTGAACTGTGGTCTACTAGCTGAAAATTTCATCCATGTATGCATTAGCAAAATACAACCAACTACAATAATTAACGTCCCTTCTTCGTTAATTTTGTGTTAATTTCTACTAGTATTAAACTTCTGTTATGTAAGTTCAGCTTTACTGTCCATTCAATATGTTTTTTGATGACTACGCGAAAAGTTTCACACAATAATCGCGTACAGTTAGTTCATCATCATCATCACAACAGCCATGAGCCTGACCAAAAGGTACTGTGGCTCGGGCCGCCGCTCACCTCAACAGTGACGTGGAATATCCTAGAAGGAAACGTTACTAAGAAGATTGAAAATTATTAAAACAAGACTAAGTGG